>JADKXX010010384.1:0-23492 GCA_017310255.1 Butorides virescens | reverse complement strand
GGGGGGGGCAGCTTTGGGAGCAACGCTTTGCCCATTCGCTCTGCACACAGCATGGGCATCCCCCTCGCATCGCCTTCCGCTGCCCCCTCCATTCCCAAAGTATTTGCAGCAGCCAGAAAAGCATCAGGGAAGTTCCCTACGCAGCTCGAAGAGCCCCAGGCTGGCACCCCTGCGGCACAAGATGCTTCTCCAGCCAACGGTGCCGCCTCCCCGGAGGCACAGCACGGGCAAGGGCTGTGTCTGCCCTCCCCAAGGAGCATTTCCAAAATGCCTTCAACCTGCAAGTTGCATGAACTATTTCAGCACCAAAACGTTTGCTCTTCAGAGGTATGTTAGTGATGCAAGCAGATACAAACCACCTCTTGCAGAGACAGTTCAGCAATGCACGGACAAGCGGATTCCTTCCACGAGCAGGGAAATCACACTGAACCCATTTGTGGCTGAAATGGCCCAAAATCTGCCTCTCCTTCCCATCCTGCTGCCCCGTGCCCCAGCAAAATGAATAAACCCAACTTCACAGCAGCATCCTGAGGCGTTGGTCTCTGCTCCCAGGTAATGGGTGATGGGACAAGGGGAAATGGCCTCAAGTTGAGCCAGGGCAGGGTGAGGTTGGACATTGGGAACAATTCCTTCCCCAAAGGGCTGTCAGGGGCTGCCCAGGGAAGGGGTCGAGTCCCCACCCCTGGGGGGATTTAAAAGATGGGTAGAGATGGCACTTCGGGACATGGTTTAGTAGGCATGGTGGTGTTGGGTTGACAGTTGGCCTTGATCATCTTGAAGGTCTTTTCCAACATAAACAATTCTATAAAACCCATACGTAGCTTTACGAAGGCCAGGTGTTCTGGGGACGATGGCTGCATCCCATGGTTTGGGAGAGCTGGCTTTGCTCCTTCTGTACAGTGATTGCTCCCACCCTATCCTCCATCTTTGTGTGTAGCCCAAAAAAAAAAAGCATCACCACATACTACAAGTTCATTCCAGTCCTATAAACAATTTCAGGTCGCAGCTGGCTAATAGGAGCAGCATTTCCGAGCACTGTGTGTCCCCGGTCTGCTGCCAGGAGATACGAAGGCATTTGCTCCTGCCTCAGCAGAGCGTTACCCAGATTGGTCAAATGGACATTACCCATCACCTAGAAGGGACAGGGGGGAGGTAATTACAAATACTCTATAGATTATGAAATTTATTACATTTTGCAATAATATCGAGGTGCTGCAGCACACTGTGTACCTGCTCTGGGCCAAAGCTGACTTCATCAGCACGCCCAGGACCACTCGCTAAAGCAGACCAGGACCAGGGCGTTTGAAAGGGCACATGCCCTTGGGAATTACAATTGATTAGCACTCTGCCAAATGAAAAGCACAACAAAATAACAACCTGGATCATTAACTAATTTGCTGTTCGAGCAAATCAAGCTGTGCTACATCATACCCCTGCTTTAGCCAAGAAGAATGGGGATTTCTAACAAAACAGCCCCAGACGCAGGCAGAGAGCACGCACGCTCCGGCATTCGTTTTATCCTTTTGCTAAAAAGCAGCAACTCCCAGTTTGCATCTCCGACATTCATTAATCATCTTCTGCTGACTTTGTTCCACAGAACATTTAAACAATTAAAACTTCGGCATTGCTCTTTTAAACACCGAGGCGTCTTTTTCATCTGCCAAGGATGAACGGTTTGGCTGCCAACTAAAGTTAAACAAAGCCACAAGAAGATTTTAGGATAGGCAGAATTGAATGGCCCATGCTGGAATTTGGCCAAATTACTGGGAGTGACCCCACTGCATCTCTAAATTGCCATCTGGTCCCACAAGCAAGGACAGCACACTGATCCTCCAGGCTGGAGTAAAATGGATGGCATACATCTTGCACTTAATTTGAAATTAAATTTTCGGTGGCTAATGAAGCATTACGGCAAACATAAGCACCCACGCTCCTTGTCTGGGCAATGAAGAGAGGGAGAAGCGTCTCCCAAGAGGGTCACCAGGGGAAGACCCCTTTAGGGTGGTGGCTTTCAGAGGCATCCCTTCACCAACTTGGACAGGGATGGGGACTTAGAATCATAGAATCACTTTGGTTGGAAAAGCCCTTTAAGATCATCGAGTCCAACCGTTAACCTAACCCTGCCATCCCACCACTAAACCCTGTCCCTAAGCACCTCATCCATCCTTCTTTTAAATCCCTCCAGGGATGGGGGCTTGACCACCCCCCTGGGCAGCCCATTCCAGAGCCTGACAACCGTTTCGGTGAAGACTTCCCCAGCTGAAGGCGAAGAGGTTGGCTGGTCAGTTGGGGGTGGACCTCTTGTTTTCTCAGCTGGCCATGACAGAGGTTACCTGTGGCAGGGAGTCCAAGCTGGCTGGCTCAGATGGAGACATCTCAAGTTAAGTGAGACTGAGTTCAAGCTTAAATACTCAAGTGCACAGAAATCCTGGAGGATCGCTGGAATAAACCCCGGATGGGCATTGATCTCATGAAAGTTTGCTGCCTAGAGTCCCTTCGTATTCATAATACATACACTTGAACACTCACCGAGGTATGCAGCCTACCCACAATGACGTCTTTCCTCTTTCCTGCAGCCCCTGTAGACCCTACCTGGCCTGGAGCAGAGCTTTCCACCCCTCCTACAGAACTCAGCAGCCACTCCGGCAGTGGCGCAGCTCAGACTGGGGCTTCCCAAAGAGAGCCAGAGCTGCTGGGAAAGCCACCACCAGCTCGGGCCGGCAGCGGAGGGGCAGGGAAAACCTGGTTGTTAGCAATGCCAGCAGGTCTGAACTCAACACCAAGAAGGTGCTGATCCAAATGAGGAAAACATTTTGGCTTTTTCCAAGATGAGCACGCTAACTATTTCCTTTTTTTATCAGCAATATCAATGAAGTTGCAGGTTCACAGAGGTAGAAGGTAAGGAAAAGCCCTCTGGGTCTGTATCCCCCCTACTTTAGAGGTGTTGACGTGCAGGTTTGGAGCAACCACTTCATGAACCACATGGCTTGGTTCTGCTTGCACTGACATGGCAGCCGCACAGCCTTTCGCACTAAGATTTTAGTAGCCCACCAGAATGGAGACAGCCCCAACCTCGCAACACAGCACGTCTCGTTAGAAGGAGGCTTTTGCTTTCCTGTGGAAATGAAACAAAAAAAAGCGTCCCCATTTCTTCCTTCAGCAGCTTACAAAACGATAGGTGTATCAAATGGGAGCGTAATGCCACCACCGAAACATTTACTTCCCTGAAAACAACCTTCACAGGGTGGAACCGACAACATTTTTCAGTAACGCTCGAAGACAAATCAAGGACAGATTAAAAAAAGATGCAGCAGGCTAATTTTTTTTTTTCCTCTCCCTCCAGTAGAAAATAATACTTTCAAATGTAAAATATCTACTTCACTAACTTTGTTATACAAAGCGTATTTGGGAAGAAACATGTTATTATCATTTCAAACCAGAGTAAGTGCAAAGCTTTAAGCCTGGGTTATTAGAAGATGTGATCGAAGGTTTGCAAACACTACAGCGTACAGAAAGCATTTTTATAGCAAAAATAATGATGTAAGCTATGCTGAGAGGAATGGCAAGAGCATAGGATAGTTAAAATCCTAAATATACATGGGAACCATACAGACGAAGTCCTTGGGACCCTCTGCTTAAGATATCATAGAATCGTTTAGGTTGGAAAGACCTTTAATATCATCAAGTCCAACTGTTACCCTAACCCTGCCCATCCCACCACTAATCCCTGCCCCTGTGATCCTGCAAAACCACTTCCCGAGCTGCTTGGTGCTGCCAACCAAGAGAATGAACCTACCATGGCTGCTTCCAGCCGAAATTCTGCATTTGGAGATGAACAAAGGTATTTGCATCCCACATGAGTGGTTGTCAGCATGCTGGCAAAGGAGGCTAGCCCTTGGATTGGGGGGCTACACAGGGGCACAGAGGAGACTGGTTGACTCCGCCAGCAGTACCTCTGCCATTGATCATTGCAGGTACTGAAATGATCTCTCCAAAGCAAATATTTTTCCCATTTACTGCATGAAAGACACAGCTGTAGCCTCCCTTGCCCTGGCTGATGGAGATGGACGGGAGGTCCCAGGGTGCTCAGGCTGGCATCGAACCTCTGCACCCACGGTCACTCATGCAAGAGCTCTCGCACCAGCTCTTGAGACAAGCCCATGGCATGCACCGTGGCTACCAGCCCCAGCAACGTCCGTGCTAATACATTTTCTAGCAGCCACCTCTTTCCTTCTTGCAAACACCAGCTCCGTGCAGTTCATCTTCCTCTTATTCCAGTGTTTCTCAAATACCATGATGGCAACTGGCTCTAGGTATTGACTCAGGAGACCTCAGCAGAGGATTGCGTAGGTCTCCTAAGGATAGGATGTGGATCCTACCCTGAAATGCAGCATCACCTCCCAGTCCATCTCCAAAACCAGCTCAACACCCCTCCCAAGGGGCAACGTCCTACGCTTGCAAGGCTGAAGCGACAGAGGAACACGTCTTACCTCGGAAAAAAACGAACGTAAGACTGGAAACCATTTACGATGACCCAAGAAAACATTGCGTGAAGTCACCCCTCCTGCTCAAGGCGAGAGGGTTATTTTCTCCAGCCCTACCTCTGCTAGAATCACTACAATGCAAACGAGCGTTCAACACAATTTGCAGCTGACAGCCCACCATGGGAAGAGGGCTGCTATGAGGCCGAGGGTGCACAACCACAGCGGACCCCTCACATCTTCTGAGTAGGTTTCTCCAGCCCTCTTCCTACCAGAGAAGTGTGGAAACACTCCTTTCCAGAAGCTTATTCCTCCTGCACATCTCCAGGCTTTCTCACGCAAGCTGTGCAGACGAACAAAGGCCAAGGGAGCTTTAAACAACCTCGGCAAGAAGGATCCTCTCCCCCAGCCATCCACGTAGGTGCTCGTTAAGCCAAAGCCATCTGCGCAGAGGCCTGCCACAGAGGAGAAGATGCCACCAGCCAGCCCGGGAGCTGCCAACACATGCGCAGGGAAGAACAAAGACGTGGTTGGGTTCAGCTCTGCTGCCAGCAGTGGAGGAGGCAGCTCGGCACCGGCAGATGAGACACAGGCACGATGCACACCACCGGGGAGCTCAGCATCCCCCACGAAGCAAACCTTCCCCGGCAGCAGCACACGTCCCCGCACACACCGCTGGCCACAAGCATCCCTACAGCCACTCCACCGTGCAGGAAAAGGGGATTTTTCCAAGTGCCCTGACCCAGCACACTGTCACCGGACTGAATTCGAGAATAAAGTATGGTTGCACTGGAAGAAATGACCAAAATACGGAGAAAACTTGATTTGGAGGAAGATGTGCTCCTTGGGGACATCTCCGAGCCAGGTAGAGCTGAGGCACTGCCCGGCAACGTGCCACACGAGCGTATAAATTCATCACGGGCAGATGGCTGATTTGACTAAACCAGCCTTAGTTTACACTGGAGCTGATCCATCCGTCCCGTGCCAGAGAGTTATGGCTCGTGTCGAATTCAGCTCTGCTGAATCCATAAATTCCAGGAGAGGGAGTCTCAGGAGGGTAACCCCTTCACTTTCCAACGTATTCCCCATGCATGAGCAATGGACAGGAGCAGAGCGTAGGGCTGGAACGCGGCCGCGCAGAGGACAACATGCAGAAGGCTACGGAGGATGGCGGGCAGAGGACGCGCAGGCAAGCGGAGCTCAACGCGCCGGGGAGGGAACACGATCGAGCCGCTGCCTTTGGAACGCACCTCAGGTTTTGCTTCCCTAGCTGCCATTTGCAACTGAAATCACAGCACCCGGCTATGCAAATCTGTATGCAAAAGAGGCAAGAGATAAACAAGTGTTATGGGGGCTCTCACAGAGCACCTTCAGTCTTTGATAGTGCATTTTTAAGTGTATGCAAATACGGAAATAAGCGATGCGGTGAGTTTGCATATAGAGGGACGTACGATGCAGGTCCTTTGGACTGCGCTTCATGCTTTTGAAGGGGAAATTTTGCAGCTCTTGCAAGTTTGCTGTTTCCAGCTCTCCCATCCCCAGGGAGATGCTGTGGGAGAGCGCAGAACCCACTCATGGGGCTGTCAGCGCTGGCAAAGCACGTGGCCAGAAGGGCCACCACATTAACCAGAATGGCCACGGCATTAATTAGAATGGCAAGCAAGATGGCATCTCCTTTCCACCATATAAAATAGGAAACAACCACCAAAATCCTACTTCAGGAAAAGCAAGAGGGACTCCCAGTTTCTGGGGGAACCATCAGTGTCACCCTGCCAGACCACAGGCTGGGAACATGTTATGTACCGAAGCCACCTCTGGCTGCATCGAAAACCCAAACCCTACCTAGGAGCAGGAAAGTGCCTACGGAAAAGCTGATTTCTGAGATTTAAAATGCATTTCTGGCACTAACACGATGGGTTGGAGCCAGTTTTAGCTACAAACCATGAAATTCAGGAAAATTAATTTTTGTTTCTAAAGAAAACAAAAAAAATACTTGCTGGGCAGGGTCATCATTTCAATTTATACCATTCTGTATACGTGGAGATTAGATGAGATTACAGGGAGCGGCTGCGGATGCACAGAGAGAGAACCTAACGGGACTCGGGAGCGTCTGCTCAGTCGAACATTAAACTGATATCGCTTGCTTAGACCGTAGCCACCAAAGCATGTGTGTGTGTATGGGCTGCTGTTAGCTTAGATAAGGTCTGGGACCTCCAAAAGTGTGAAAAAAAAAAATAAAACCCATCTTTTGCTCCAAGTGTATTTATGGCATGCTATGTATACTGAGAATTTACATCTCACAGACATGTAAGTTGTAGGAAAAATATTTAGCAACTGTTATCACAGTGAAAAATAAACTGGAAAGTTTAAAATCCCACCTTTAAATGCAAGAGCTCTGACCTCTAACTGGGCACTGAATCCTAAGCAACCGTTCCCATCGCTGGAGTCTGCCAAGTCCACACAAGAAGCAACCAGCCACGGCAGCCTAAACCAGCTTCTTGACAGGGTTCAGAACCACCTGCAGAAGATCCAACCCAACCCACACAGGTCAACCCCACCTGGAGCACTGTGTCCAGTTCTGGGCTCCCCAGCTCAAGAAAGATGAGGAGCTACTGGAGAGAGTCCAGAGGAGAGCAACAAGGATGATGAGGGGACTGGAGCATCTCCCCTAGGAGGAAAGGCCGAGGGAGCTGGGCTTGTTCAGCCTGGAGAAGAGAAGGCTGAGAGGGGACCTCATCAACATGTACAAACATCTCAAGGGTGGGGGTCACGAGGATGGAGCCAGACTCTTCCCAGTGGTGCCCAGCACCAGGACAAGGGGCCATGGGCACAAACTGAAGCAGAAGAGGTTCCAGTTAAACATGAGGAAGAACTTCTTGACTTTGAGGGTGCCCAGGGGGGCTGTGGAGTCTCCTTCTTTGGAGATATTCAACCCCCGCCTGGCCGCTGTCCTGTGCCCCCTGCTCTGGGTGAGCCTGCTTGAGCAGGGGGGTGGCACTGGGTGAGCTCCCGGAGTCCCTTCCAACCCCGGCCATTCTGGGATTCTGTAATAGGACCTGGCTGAGCCCCTCAGGTTCACAGTACATGGGGGCACACACCCCAGCACCCCGTCACCACACTCAACCTTGGCGATGCTGGATTGGTGGTCCTGTCCTGCCTGGACCATACAACCTCCCTAGTCTCCCCAGGAGGTTCAGCCCTTCTGCCACCATTAACCCAAGCATTAAAAAAAAAAAAAATATTAGATGGTACCAGCTGCTCCTGTAGCTCTGATGAATGTTCACACACCCTAAATTAGCAGTTACTTGCCTGGTATTAATTCTTATTTATTTGTTGTTCTGGGGAATAAAATTCCCACCCCGCAGCACTGTTTGCTGACAGATGGTTTCATGGCTGTCACCAGTGGCGGTGACAACCTAACGCCTCCGAGACCCAGCAGAAAGGCACAAGGCATTACATGGGAAAGGTAAGCAGAACCAGAAGTGCAGATGCAGCTCTTGGGAGGTTGCTGGGGTTTTTTCCCCTCCTCCACAAGTCATTAATGAGCAGCCAGATCCCACGGTGATAAGATGCAGAAATTAGCGGTCGTGTACTCTGAGCAGCATCATGGTTCCCGCGGCGTGTCTGGATAGCAAGGGGCACCTGCAGCTACGTGGCTGGCTGGGTTCCTGCCCAACAACCACCCCGGTGCCACCACAATTTATTTCTTTGTGCTATTAATGATGTGACAGAGCACACAACCTCAACCAAGCATCATTTTCATCATCTGCTCAGGTTTAAAGTAATAAAAGAAAGCACCACAGAATGAAGGGAGAAGAATATATTGGACAATATTCCCGCTTTGCACAGATGAGTGGGGATCTTAAGAAAGCAATTTGTGCTTTTCTAATTAAAGATCATGGTAAGGTGAAGTTGGAGAGCCTGATCCAAGGCTGCTTGCACAACCCTCCTTCCCCAACTTCTGACCCTTTTAGCTACACGGCTGGGGCTGGGACTGCAGAAGGCTTCACATGCTGGGAGTGGGTAAGTTCGTATGTGCACACATACATGACCACACACTGCAGAGATGTGATTAGAGGGGAAAAAAAACCTAGGATTTCCACACCATGGAAGAGCAGTACCACCTCCACCAAGCTCCCAGCCCAGCACGTCCCAATAGAAGTAATCAAAAAGGGGATTTGTTCACATGGCAAGGGGACCTCAGCAGTTTCAGCCTTAATTAGCCACGAATAAATAAAGCACTGCCTACTTTGAGAATTGGCAGTGCTGGAGCAGGGGATGGCTGTACTCTCCTATACAGAGGGGACCTTATCGCTCCCTACAACTGCCTGACAGGAGGGGGGAGCTGGGGGGGGTCGGGCTCTGCTCCCAGGGAACAAGCAATGGGACGAGGGGAAATGGTCTGAAGTTGTGTCAAGGCAGGTTTAGGTTGGACATTGGGAACAATTCCTTCCCCAAAAGGGCTGTCAAGCACTGGAAGGGGCTGCCCAGGGAAGGGGTCAAGTCCCCACCCCTGGGGGGATTGATTTAAAAGCCGGGCAGACGAGGTGCTTAGGGACATGGTTTAGGGGTGGGATGGCAGGGGTAGTGGAACGGTTGGGCTTGGGGAGCTTAAAGGGCTTTTCCAACCTGAACGAGTCTATGATTCTATTCCCTCATATTTACTTTACTCACAGCACATCACCAAGTCAGCAGCTCAGTTTAAAGGGCAATGATTGTTTTAGCTCTATTTCTTCCAGACATTGAAGTCCTCAGCTGTGAAGGGGAAGGACACATGCACAAGCACAGACAAGGGAAAAAAGTTTTTTTCCCCGCTTTTAAAACCCATGATACCAGATCTGTAACCACTGCAGCAGAGGCTGAAGCCACAGCGATGATTTGGAGCACAACCACATATCTGTGGACCCTCCTCTATCACACAAATTGCCAACCCAGGATGAAAAGGAAAACCCATTCTTCTCTGGGCATGGATACAAGGGCGTGTTTCTAAGCAGGGATTTCTAAGCAAGGCTCCACCAGACTGCCCTGAAGGGTTCATGCTGGATTCCTGATCCCGAGCAGTCTTCCGGTCAGCATCTGTGATTGTTCCAACCCTTCTGGGCTAACACCAAAGGTAACCAGGTCTAATTCTGGTGTGCAAGGGCCAAGCAGTGCTGGCCAACGTCTCATCTGCCACCGAGAAACAGCGGGTGGGAACGCAGCAGGCCACGTGGACATGTATATATCTACATTACCCAGAAAGCCGAATGGCAGGTTGGTTTGTCTTATTGTTGCACCAGTCAACCATCGCCACTCAGTGCAAAATAAACACAGAAAAAAACCCAGGAAAGATATGATTATTCTTCCTAAAGAAAAGAACAAACCCAGCCTCTTTATAAACCCTGAATATGGAAGATACCATCCTAATAAAGCCTGCCTATTTCTTCAGATAGCCCCGTTTGGATTGCGTCTTATCTGAAAGAAACAGCAAAAGTTTTGAGTAAATCCATGGTTGTCAACCCCGAAGCACGGACAAACCTTCACCCTGTTCACTCCCTACCTATAAAAAAAACACCTTAGTTTTTAGTTGCCACCTCCCGCTCCATACAAAGCGCAGCCCCCGTGCACATAACGCCACCTCCCGATGCAAATCACAGCCTTCTGCCTTAAACACAGACGAGCTATTTAATGGCCCGATGCCTCCCCACTGTTCTCCCCGCCAAGCCAAACACAGGGTTGCATGCTTCCGAGCCGCAAAAAGTGTTATTTGGAATGGGCAATCTTCAGGTATTTAGTCTTAAGAGTTCTTCACCTGGAGAGCCTTGCATTTAAAGCATTACAGCTCTGGGAACAACCCAACGGGATTATGGGGAGAAACGCCATAGGCGCCATGTAGGGGTAGCTCAGGGGCTGCTTGCTCCCACCTGTGGCCACACACCTCACCCAGCCTTTTTTTTTTTTTTTTAATGTATCCATATTGGGGGGGAAAAAAAAAAAAAAAATAATCCTCATCGCCCCTTCCTCTGCTGCAGCCTTGAGTTCTAGAGATACAGAAACACCCAAGCGTTTAGGTATTGAGGAGGGGATGGGTGCGCTCCACATGGTCGTTCAGCGCCTCGCGCCACCATGGACTGTACGTCAGAGAAATAATTTAATCTCTTTTTGACCCAGTTTTACAGCTGGGCAAATATTGATTTTTTTTTTTTGGTTCACTCGCCAAACTAAGGGGGGGGGGGGGGGGGGAATATTTAGGCTGAGCTGAACCTAAAATGGTATTTATTGTTACTGCTGGGCTTTTGATTTTGTTGAAACATCACCATTTTGGATCCTCTTAAACCCAAAATATTTATGTTGTTGTGCTCTGCTTTAATCTCTTCATTAAATATGAAAAAAAACCCAAACAAATAGAGATACAAGAAAAAACATTTTAGTAAGATATCAACTGAAGGGAACACTTGCAGTTCTCTGGGTTCGCTCCGCATTGCTCAGTTGCAGCTCTATCCTGGAGCTGTTTTCACGTGAATAAATTATTCATGTAAATTAAAAGAAAATGAGAGCTGAACTCTGCCCAGATGGCCAACTCCAAACAAAGGCGGCAAAGTTTTCTGAACCTTCTCCCGCCTATTTTCATTTAATGCCTTTATACGTATATGAACTATGTGTTTGTAGTACATAAACTACATTATATATGTATCCTATATATAACAAAGATATGTATATTGCGTGTGTGTGTATATATACACACATATACATATATAACCAATATATAACCAATAAGGACTGTCTTTAGGCAGGTATACAAGCATCGTTAAAACTGCTGGGCCCCAATCTCAAGCGGTCCCTTCAGCAGCACAACTGTTGCTGGAGTGGCCACCAGCATCTCCCCAAACACACCGGGCACTTGTTTCACAAACCAGCAGTGTGAGACTGTCGCAACCAAGCCCCTCAGAAACAAACCACAGGGAATCTTTTGATTAATCCTCGATCACGGCACTCATCTAAGAGGGAAAACCGCAGCATAATTAAGCGAGATCCTTGTGCGAGAGCTCAGGATGTCAGGCAAGATGCGCAATTACAGTTTTGCCATGGCACTCGAGAGGTATTTAATGAGTTTATTTGGTTGAACATTTGTTATTTTCTGAAGCAGATGTCAACACTTCTATATCAAGAAAATAATTCCCCCCCCCCCATGATCATCAAAATGTCTCCAGTTATTCCATCTGCCAGGAGGGAAGAGCCTGCCCTGATGAAAGTTACAGCAATGATTCAAAAAGTGAAGACAGGCTGCTGAGAAATGGCATCAGAGCCCCCTCCCCACAGCGATAGTCAGGAGAAGAGCAACTTTGGAAAACCGCGGAAGCTCGTGGGTGGGAAAACATAAGTTCTGTCACTGGTCGTTTAATGTCATAATTACTTTTCACATTGATTAATTGCTCTTCAGTGCTAGAGAGGAACCACGCAAAGCTGCCAGGGCGTTCTTCACTCTCCTATTTCATGATTATTCCCATGCCAAAAAAAAGAAAGAAAAAAGCACATATACCCTAAAATTGTGTTCTGCTCAGCCCTCTAAGAGAGAGATGGTCTGGAGGTGAGAGACCACACTGAGCCCAGAGAGCCCAGCCACAGGGGTGATTGAGGGTTTGGGTCAGGCTTTTGGCACATGGCCCTGCAGGTCTCATGGATGCACCGACATCCAGTGAGTGTAGCAGCACCAGGGGACATTCCTGGGAGGTCACCTCTAGGGATGGGCTGCCCAAATGATCCACAGTGGTTTGGCCTGGGCTGAGTGGTGCTCTCCCAGCCATCCACATCCCTGGGAGCTGGGCACCCATCCCAATGGACAACGCCACACACGCCCACCCTCTTTCGGAGGCGAGAAGTTGTGTGTGTTTAACCACACTGCTCCGCGCCGGCTGGGTACTCCTGGACACACCAAGTTTAGGTAGAGATATAGACCAGAAATGAAGGGAGCAGCCAAACCAGAGACAAGATTTTGTGGGGTCCAGATGCTCTCATGAAGGACCCAGGCAACGCGTTTGCTTTGAGCTTTGCCCACCCGCTCATGCTCTCCAGGTACAGCACAGAGCTGGGGGGTTTTAGTCCATCTGCAACAGAAGGCTTCTTCTACCCCACTTGTGTTGGGGACCTGCATTTCATTTGCCACCACCAGACGACTCTGGCTCACTTGACTTTGCTGCTGTTACATTTCAGAAGTTTCACCTCATTTCCTCACCTGCGTTGTCCTTCCTGAATCCCATTTACACCCAAGGACTATTCAAAGCAATCCCACTCTGCCAGAGCAGGGTCTCTGCTGTGCCTGCTTCTACGGTCTGCTCTGGATTTTGTTTCTTGCTCCTCCAGTCATCTTGTTTTCCAGCTTTTTTCCCCGGCTTTGACTTCAAGCTCTCACCAAACTCCGTTAAATCCAAGTTGATGTGTTTTGGGGCATGTGATATATTGCAGTTCCTGGGCAATACTCAACCCATGGGAAGGGCCAATACATCAAGAGTTCTTCAAAGTAAATTCAAAGTTACTGCTTTTCAAACCCATAAGAGTCACATTGTCAAGCTCTTCTGTACTATCATGAGGACCATAAATTCACTTTAAAAGCAACCGAAAGCTCAGATGCTATCTGCGCCACCATCCTGAGTCTTTCAAAACAGAGCTGACAGGGTCTTGAGGAGAAGGGAAAAAATACTGTTAGTCCCTCAATAAATTCCTCGAAGTTATCACCAGCAATAACTATTCACACTCATTTTTCCTGCCCAGGCTCCAAAGTACTTTGCAAAGAATACCAAAAACTTCAGAACTTGCGTTCAGGAGGCGGGACATGCATGTAGACACAAAGCCTGCGAGCAGTTACGAGTCTTCCTCCATCCCTTCACCAGCTGATAAAACTGCAATGCAACTAATTGAAAAGGCAAGAGAACCTTTTGAATCATTCAGAACCGGAATAAAACTGTGTGAAGAACTGCAAAAATGTACTCCGAGACCATCACACTGCACCATAAGGGGTTTCTATTTCTGCCTATGGGAACACCCCTTAGAAACATGCATGCATCTTTATTTCCAATGCAACGTGGAAACCTTTAATCAGAGGATTTCACAGGTTGCTTCTAACCTTAAGGTCCAGGAATTTTTTTTTTTTTTTTTTGCCAGAATATGGAGATTTGTTGGAGAACGCAGTCCCGTTCAAATGCCCGTAATTCCATGCCATCCAGCGTGCTGCATGAGCACTTGTGGCATCTGCTGGAAGACCCAGCAGCTGAGCGCGTCATACTTGCACTGCAAAGGGAAGACGGCAGCAGCAGAACCGTGAATCATTCCTCTTCCCCTCAGCTTCATCGGGTGATGCAGTCTCTCATAAAACCATTAATATCACGCGAAGGTGGCAGAGGGAGCTTGCACGGTTTTTCACAACACAATTTCATTGCTGCCTCCCAGTTCTTGTGTGGCTGCTTCTTCACACCATGCAAGGAAATTGTGTGGCGTGTGCTCTCAGAGAATATTTTGAAGACCAAAAATAGAAAGCATTTCAGCAGCGGCGCAAAGAATTGAAGATGGAAAGGCTCGTTTGAGACTCTTAACTGTACAGATATGTATGCCACCTCCATTTCAGGAAATCCTTCAGAGGTGGCAGAAGTCAGGAGGGCACATGGGGGGGGGGAACCAAACATTTCCAGAGCAGACCTTATACTCTGTCTGCAGTCATCTGCCACAAGTTCCCATGAAGGGAAGACACTGGACATAGTCTGACCTAGGAGGGCCATCCTCATGCTCATGCCCTCACTTAAGGTGAAGTCACAACTTCTGCTCTGCTCTACCTGTTGTACATGAGCATGGAAGAGACCCCCTTGTACAGGTGTGATGCTTCCTGTAAACGCATACGGGCAACAACCATAAAAAAACCCCACAATTCAAAGGTGTTCGACCCCAGGACCTTTCTGCGCAGCACTGGGAGAGATGATGCTAACTCACCAGCCACACTTAGCTCCTCAACCGTCCTCCCAACCTGCCCTGGCCACGGGGCAGGGGGACAAGGCAGCATTAACAAGTCTAGGTGTCACCTTTGGGTGAGCTCATCTGGGTCCTGCAACAGATCCAGCTCTAAGAACCTGGACTTCAGGATGACCTTGAAGGGTTGAGAGCGTTGACCCTGTAGAGCTTGCAATCCTACCTGCAAGCCTTCCCACGGATTCATATCTCCCATGGCCAAAAGAAACACCCAGCCAAGGGAATTAAAGCTTTCCTGTCCTGGAGAAGTAAACCCGTGCTTGCTGCACAGCCACGCATAACTGCTTCAAACCCAAAGGCAAGGTGTTGATTGGAAAGAGTTGGAAGAGCTCCTGAAGGAGGAGGTGGCTTTCCTGCAAGGATCACGGGTGCCCTGCTAGGAGTAGGACACGCGTACGGAGGATCACCACGCCGTGTTTAAGACAGCCAAGCGTCTGTGGAAATTGAGAAGTAACTCTTGCACTCCATCTGATGAGCTGAACTCCTTTCCCGTGAAGTCTTGATGATATTCTTTATTTAGCGCTTATGTAACAGGATGGTAATTTTAATGTTCAGTCTCCCGAGCTTCACAGCCCCGCGCTGCACTCCATAGCAAGAAACAATGTGCCTTAAAATAATCTTCAATTTGACTTCTTTTTCCTTGCTCGCTCTCTCCTTGGAGACTTTAAAAAGGACTTTTCAGAACTGATTTACCTGAAATATGTATGGGTAAGAACTCTTCAACTCACAGCTGCTCTAGCGAGCAATTTCATTCATGTGCTATAAAAAGCCAACGTGCTGAACTCGTTCAACTTTCGCTGGTGCCATTTGCTTAAGCAGCATGATGTCATTCCGCACATTTTTATTCAATTCACACAAAATGAAAGCTATTTCCCCGTGATAAAGGAGCATGTCACACAAACATAATTCCACGAGACCTACCTACCGTAACCAGGAATACAGGGAAAAACAAGGCGTTTCTGTAGTTCTAACACTTCTGCCACGCTACAGAGTGATGAAGCAATTACTGACGTGCCCTAACGAGGTTCTCTCCCATGGCACTCACTTGAGACACGAAAAGCAAAGCGACAAAGCTCCTGTGATGCCCCAGACCCTGAGCAAGTGGGTGAGAGACATTGCATAAAGACATTCAACAGTTGGACTTGATGATCTTAAAGGTCTTTTCCAACCTAGACGATTCTATGATTTACAACACTGGATCACTCGTAAGTCTTCCACACCCTGCACAGAAAAATACAAAACAAGCCAAAGGTTTCCAGACCTCCTTCCCCCATCCATAGGTCTATGCAGAACTTCATCCCATCTGGAAAACCTCCTGAGCCGTCCAGTTCACAGCGTTACGGCAACAGACCTAGATAATTCATGGAATGCAAGGAACTCTGCTACATCCCCAAAGCGTCCTTGCACACGAGCACCACTCCCTCCTCCATCCCTCACCATCGCACACCTGCAGGAGATGCAGCCTGGCACATCGCTGCACAGCCTTTGCAGCCAAGGGGCTGCTATAAAAAAAAAAAAACCACAGAAAAAAAAAAAGAAAATACCAAGGATGCCTTTTGCAGTCAGCAGTGCTCTGGCCCCCAGGGTACGGCCCCACACACAGCTTGTGGAAGGGGAAATCCCGCTGCAAAAAATAAATTTCTACCCCCTCACTGCTTGCTTTGAGCAAGTAAAACTGCTCAAAACCCAAGAAATCTCAGTGCAGGCAAGGCTATCGGGGATGTTTTTATCAATAGCAGGGAAAGAGGCAAGAGCAGGCTGTAACTGCTGGGACCAAACATCTCACTGAGCCATGGGCCACCCCAGCCTGTAGCTGCTACGAGCACAGGAGTAAACTCATCAGGAGTTGGATCCTGCCACCTTGAAGCTACCATAAAGCCTTGGACCCACAAGGAACCCCCAAACACTCCTGTACTGCCACAGCAATTGCTCAGAGCAGCATCCCTGTGCACAGACCATACCAGGTCTCTCTCCAACCTGCCCCAAAAATCCCTCTGGGAGACCACAGCACGGGAGCAGGAGATCAGCATGGTCACAAAATGCTCAAGGATGGGTTCATAGGGAACTCTGGGTCCCATGGAGGTTGGCAGAAGCTTTGTTTGGAGGTAGGTCTCCATGCAAAGCATGGAGTTTGGAGCATAGTTGAGGCAACGCTGCCAGATGTGCACAGCCAAAAGCAAACATAACACCCCTGGAAAAGCTACACTGACATGCTCTCTGCTCGGGCCAGTCCCTCCACAGGGCAGCACATCAGCTCTGAACCAGCCTGTGAAGGAACCACATTCTGGGAGATACATGGGAAGCCCAGGAAGAAGCTGCTTCCCCAGGCTCAGCCTATGTGAGCTTCCTTCATTCCAAAGCTGATGAGGGGACTGGAGCATCTCTCCTGCAAGGAAAGGCTGAGGGAGCTGGGCTTGTTCAGCCTGGAGAAGAGAAGGCTGAGAGGGGATCTCATCAACATCGACAAATATCTCAAGGGTGGGGGTCACAAGGACGGAGCCAGACTCTTCTCAGTGGTGCCCAGCGCCAGGACAAGGGGCCATGGGCACAAACTGAAGCAGAAGAGGTTCCAGGTGAACGGGAGGAAGAACTTGTTGACTTTGAGGGTGCCCAAGCCCTGGCCCAGGCTGCCCAGGGGGGCTGTGGAGTCTCCTTCTCTGGAGATCTTCAACCCCCGCCTGGCCGCTGTCCTGTGCCCCCTGCTCTGGGTGAGCCTGCTTGGGCAGGGGGGTGGCACTGGGTGAGCTCCGGAGGGCCCTGCCAGCCCCTGCCAGTCTGGGATTCCTCTGGTGCCCAGCTGAGGACATGGCCTGACTCCCTGAGGCATCTTCTCCAAACCAACATTCCACACTACAATCCTATAAGTACATGGCAGTTTTACATCCATAACAGTTGTGTTGCATACACACACCCATATATATGTTAACCTTACCCTACAGCTCTCACCTCTTATGTGATGGCCTATAACTCCATATCCATAGGCCAATGGACTTTGGGGCACTACCTGTTCACCTGCCAGCATTTTGGAAAGGATCAGTTCTCCTAGATCTGTACCTAGCTAAGCAACCCATCAAGAAAAACCAGTAGCAAGATTGCTACTTTTTCAAAGATACAGAGCTTCTCTCCTGCACCTCAGCCTTTGACGTAAGGACTGGAGCAGACTCCCTAACCTCACGTTTGAAGGCAGGACAGCATCCCCAGAACTGTTGGTGCACATCACAGCATGTCCCAGCTGCTCCCCAAGCGTTGTCCCCACACCATCCCACGCTTGCCTGGCTTCACTCTGTGGCCAGCTTTCGCAAAAGCATCTGCAAGTGAGCGGAACAGTTTTTCCAGTGCCACTGGATTAAGGGAAGCCTTTCAAGGAGAACCTGGTCCCCGCCGCGGGGCTGCACACGATTTTTGCAGTATTCTGCATTGACAGCACAGACAACATGGCATGTAAAGCCTTTGCCTGCTTGCCACTTCATTTCATGTGCTGCTTTTGCAAGGTATGAAAGACTGCTTTACCTTCGGGCAAGCGTTCACGTTAGTTAGATGGCTGTCTACATCTAAATCCCATTAGCAAATAAGAGGATCTACATACCAAAGGGCCCCATGAGGCAGCACGTTGTGCAGCTCTCCCCCTGCTCTGGGTCTTCAAGGAGATACCGCAAAAAAAGGGCTACAGCATCTCAAGCCAAGACATTTATAACTCTGCAATCAGTTGTACCTACTGGGACATGCTTACAAAAAAGCTATCATCTGAACAGCAGAGGGGAGCAGGAGTACCCCTGGCTCTGGACATGGACCCTTGCTAGTGGAAATGAAGGTCCACGGCTCCGTGCAGGACCCAGCACTCACCTCTCACCTTCCCATCAAAATCATTCAGGTTGCCTCAGATTCAGCAGACGGCAAGTCAGAGGTGCCCAGCCTCGGACCACAGCTCAGGCAGGCAGGGAAAACTCCTGCATCACCTTTGCCAGCCACCTCCATATGTTTAATGTGATTTCCCAGCCCACCCTCCAGGCACCAGGTCCTCTACCCCCCCACCACCACAGCACCGGGTTCCGCTCTGCAGTCCTGGCACTGCTCCTTGCAGATCACGCTGAGAAGGTCTGGGGTTTGGTTCTGCTGCAAGCGACATGCAAGTTAACAAAAAAAAAAAAAAATTCAGTATTTTTTGGTAGCTTTCTTTTCCACATGTAAAGAAGCAAGCAGGGGAGAGCAGGAACAGGAACTGCAACGATGCCTTCATCCCTCACGCTGGTCTGCTTCGGTAATCCCTGGTGGGCTGCCCAGCCAGGAGAGCGTGCACGTGGGCAATGCCGAGGTGCACAACTACGGGGCACCCATGGCCATGGGGCCAGCACTGGGAACACAGCCCTGGGGTAATGCAGAGAGCAGGACCGGTGCTCTTGCAGTGGCTACCTCCCTATCTGAATTTCTCTATTGTATATAGGAGCATGAGCTGGTACTCGCTGGGCATCTGGCTCTGTACTGGGTTCAGAAAGCACAGCCCACAGAAAATGAAGATCTCTCCCAAAGGAACGGGAGCACAAGTTGCACAACAGACAGTTATGAACCTTTATAACCAGTGGCCTCTCTACATTTGGCCACTTGATTGATAGAATCACAGTCTCATTCAGGTTGGAAAAGCCCTTTAAGATCACCAAGCCCAACCGTTCCCCTACCCCTGCCATCCCACCACTAAACCATGTCCCTAAGCACCTCATCTGCCCAGCTTTTAAACCCCCCCAGGGGTGGGGACTCGACCCCTTCCCTGGGCAGCCCCTTTCAGTGCCTGACAGTCCTTGCGGGGAAGAAATTGTTCCCAATGGCCAACCTAACCCTGCCCTGGAACAATTTGAGGCCGTTTCCCCTCGTCCCATCACCCGTTACATGGGAGCAAAGACTTCTTTGCATCTGCAGCGTTGCTTTTAAGAAACCCATAGCCAGCACCCAACTCTGCTTCCCACAGAAGCAGAGTCAAGTGTTTAGAAACCCCGTGTTCCCTCCAGGCAGGTACAGGCTCCTCCTAAGCAGAGCCCTGGAACTGCAGAGCACTGCTGGGGGGGCACAGGGCAGGGGGGGACAGGCCTGAGCAGCCTGCCTGCATAGTTGCCTAAAGGCAACACCGGTTTTAATCGGTCAGTGTGACCTGCCCCAAGTGACGCAGTTCAGACCTTGGCTGGGTTAGTCAATGGGAGAAAACACCCAGGGAAATACCCTGAGCAGGACGCAGGCAGGAGGCGTGTTGAGCCATTGGAAGCGAGCTTGAAGCACTGCTCCTCAAGCAAACCACGTGCTCCTGGGGGAGCTGCTGACCCCAGTGCCTGCACCCTGTGACACATCCAATCATAGACTGGATCTAAGGCAGAAATTCTTTGCAGGGAGGGTGGTGAAACCCTGGCAGGGGTTGCCCAGAGAGGGGGTGGAGGCCCCATCCCTGGGAACATTCCAGGCCAGGTTGGACGGGGCTGTGAGCAACCTGATGTGGTTCAAGGTGTCCCTGCTCCTGCAGGGGGGTTGGGCTGGGGGACCTCTAGGGGTCCCTTCCAACCCAAACCATTCTATGATTCTATAGAATCGTTCAGGTCAGAAAAGGCCTTTAGGATCATCAAGTCCATCCAAACGCCCTGCATGCACCTGGAGTGAATCCTTGCCATGGCTTTCTCCATAGCCTGAAGCTCATCACTGCAACAGCCCTAATTAATAATAGTCCTCAGAGATGCAGAGCTCTCAGTACTTCACATCTGCAAATGTAGAAGTACTTTCCAAATGAAGTTAACACCCTTCTTTCTGTTTTCATGAGGGTACTTGGCCGCATCCTTCAAAGCCTACACTTAAATCTCTCTTCCAACAGGCCACCAACTACTTTTCCCCTCCCTTTCACCAGCAGCGACTACCAACTGTGCCTACGCAGCAAACCCGACAGTTCTGGCTTCCCCCGGCGCCGTTCACTGCTCTGTTGCCTTGCACCAGGTCCCTGCTCGGGGCAGCCCCGCTCCCCCTGCCCGGGGGCTGCAGCAGGCTCTGCACGAGGAGAGGGCACTGCAAAAAGTCAGCAGAGGACACTGCAAAAAAAGTCAGGACTGCCAATGAATCGCAACCCCCCCAACGCCACGGGTGCCTCAGGGCAGCCAGAGATGACCGCACTGTGCATAAACATTTAGACTGGATCTAAGGCAGAAATTCTTTGCAGTGAGGGTGGTGAAACCCTGTCAGGGGTTGTCCAGATTGGGGGTGGAGGCCCCATCCCTGGGACCATTCCAGGCCAGGTTGGACGGGGCTGTGAGCAACCTGATGTGGTTCAAGGTGTCCCTGCTCCTGCAGGGGGGTTGGGCTGGGTGACCTCTGGGGGTCCCTTCCCACCCAAAACATTCTATGATTCTACGATAAACATACCGTGCAAGCTACCAATGCCGGGAATATTGGCAACACCCCCGCGCTGGCATGGGGCTCAGCACAGGGAGTAAAACCTGTCGGCGATGCTCAGCGCAGCCCTCAGCACCCAAACTGCGTAGATATACCCAGCTCCAAGTGGTAGGAGAAGGCCAAGGACTACACGGACGCATGTCCTTCCTATCAGGGAAATAACATGATAACTCCTGGTGTAGCTACACAATTTTGCAGAAGGTCATGGTGGGGGCACCCACTTTAGGATGCTTCCACCTACATTTTCACTCCTGCTCTCACCCTCTGGGTTCACCTGTTTGTGAGGACCCACTACCAGTGAGGTCTCCAAACGCACCCAGGTCAAAGATAAAAAAATCAAGGGAATCCAGCACAGAGAGAGGGCTGAACCCAGAGCTGAGCCATGAGAAACCCCTGCCGTGCCTTCGCCTCCAACCGAAGACGCTCACCAGCAACCCTGAAGCACAGGAACTGCAGGCAACGTTTCTATTTAATGCAGCATCTGTAAATACCTGGGGTCAGTGAAAAGCCAGGTGGGATTTTAAAGGGTTTTGCACCAAATGTAGCAACTCTGGCTAAAAGTATAACCCACCTTCTGTAAATAACGCAGCATTCGGTGACACCTCCTGGCACTCCCACAAACCCCATTTCCCAGCGTAATGACACAGAATTTAAAGTGCTTGGGGTTTGTGTTTTAAAAAGCTGTCCCTGAAGGCCAAAGCTGAACCACCCACACGTACAGGAATGAGGGCACAGGGTGGGAGGGCACAGAGCATTTTGGGTTTCGTGCCCTCGGAGAACACCCTCAGATGAGCAAGAGCGCTCGCCAGCGAGGGACGGACACACGGACAGCACAGTCGAGTAAGCCTCATTTTCCTAGGACAGCGAGCCAATAAATCATTTGGCCACAACCATGTTAAAACCCAGAGCGTTGCTTTTAATCCAAACATTGGCATCGCCTTGGTTTGCTCCTCCTTTCATTTTCCCGGGGTAGACTGCGATGTTCTCCAGGTCTCCAAGATTGCTACTACCTGATGGGTCTCTAGAAAAATAATTTCTGCCTTGAAAACTCTTTCTTTGGCAACTCTACAACAAGAAGAGAAACAAAACCCCTTGTACCTTCCCCGAGGGCTGAACGAGAAGTTTCCAGGTTCCTCCAAATGCCACAGCACCCAGGTCCTGCCATCCCCCCCCACCCCCGAAGGAGCCTTCAGGGACCTCCAGCAGCCACAGGTAATGGTGCTGCTTCCCACGGTGTTTTCCACATCATGTCCCTGACCCGTGGTGGGTTCCAGCACACCCCTGTAGATGCCTGGTCTCCTGTTTTGTGAGAGCTACTCCCACGGGGCTGCCCTGCTCCTGGGGACATACCTCCGACCACCTCCCACCCAAGGCCCAGGACCTCACCAGGACTCAAACCCACGCAGATACATCTAGACACGGATACGCCACCCATCCTCCTGCCTGCTGCACTGCCCAGCCAGCAAGTTTGCTTTGCCCAAAGACCCTTTCCAAAATTAAAAGTCTACGGTACGTCTTCAGTCCAACACCCTCAATCATGTGGACACAGGCACACGTTCAGGAAGAAATCCTGTTTATGGCACGGCAACAGCGTGTCTGGTTTAAGCCTGGATGCCTCACTGGGGACTATTTTCCACCCTCTGCATCTCCAGTTCAAGGCAGCCCCATGCACTTCTGGCAATCGGTCTGCACTCCGCTAACTTGAGATGTCCCTCAGACCTTTCATCTTCCCCTTCCCTTTAAAATAAAACCTGTCCAGGCTGCGAGTTAAGTGCTCTCACCATCCATGCATGATAACAAAAGGTGTCTTGCAGGATCTTAAAGGAAATGTTAAATCTCTTTTTCCCAGGGAGGCTGGGGCAAAAGCTCCCTATTGTGTCCCAGATGCTCTCAAGGTGAGGTGCTTCAAACCACCGTCCATTTTTCAGACCTGCTTTGTCCAAAATCATAGAATCATAGAATGCTTTGGGTTGGAAGGGACCTTTAGAGGTCCCCCAGTCCAACCCCCCTGCAGGGAGCAGGGACACCTTTAACCAGACCAGGTTGCTCACAGCCCCGTCCAACCTGGCCTTGAATGTTCCCAGGGATGGGGCCTCCACCCCCTCTCTGGGCAACCCCTGCCACTGTTTCACTAAACCCAGCTGCTCTGCCATTACACACTCCCTCTCAAGTCCCCGTTCCACCTTTTGCAGGCTCCACATCCTTTTCTCCCCAAAATCCATCAAAAGAAGCCTATAGTGCCAATCAAGGCAGACTTCAGGTGTAGTTTTTCCATCACGGGCCATT
The DNA here is from genome assembly GCA_017310255.1 of Butorides virescens. Lineage (NCBI taxonomy): Eukaryota > Metazoa > Chordata > Aves > Pelecaniformes > Ardeidae > Butorides > Butorides virescens. Next base: position 315 of record JADKXX010010384.1, on the reverse strand, counting down.
GCTTTTGCAGAGGCAGAGCTCCCTCCCGTAGGGGCCAGAGGTCCGTGGAATCCCGCAGGCACAGCACAGAAGTTTAAGTCTGTGCCAGACTGCCGAGCGAAACAAATCAACGCGCTACGACAGCCCCGAAACCCATACGGGGGAGCTGGTACTCAACAGAACCATGCCCAGAGACTAAGGGAGGGAGATGAACTTCAAGATTCATCTTAAAACAAGAACAGACAAGCAACCCCTGAAGGTGGTTGTTTTCCAAACAGATCTCCAGGACCTATTCTAGCTCCCGCTATGGCAGGGATCAGAAGAGAGATGTCATGT
>JADKXX010010383.1:0-22915 GCA_017310255.1 Butorides virescens | reverse complement strand
TTTTTTTTTTTTCCCCTTAAACTAAACACTACCATGCCTGCTTTATAAGGCCACACTAATTATTATTATTTACATTGCAACAAAGCCTTGGGAACTCTGCCAGGAGCTGCGATCCCACTGTGCCAGGTGATGCACAACAACAGCACAGTCCCACCCTAAAGGCTTTGCAGGCCAAGTAAATTCATCTCAAAAAAAAAAAAAAAAAAAAAAAAAAGAAAAATCAGCTCTAGTTCTCTGCCCCCTGCCAAAGCTCCTTGTTCCCTTGGCGCACCACTTCTCCCCCTTCATCTCCCCCTCTGCTCTGCCCTGGTGAGACCCCACCTGGAGCACTGGGTCCAGTTCTGGGCTCCCTGGTTCAAGAAGGATGAGGAACTCCTAGAGAGAGTCCAGAGGAGGGCAACGAGGATGATGAGGGGACTGGAGCATCTCCCCTATGAGGAAAGGCTGGGGGAGCTGAGCTTGTTCAGCCTGGAGAAGAGAAGGCTGAGAGGGGACCTCATCAACACCTACAAATATCTCAAGGGTGGGGGTCACAAGGACAGAGCCAGACTCTTCCCAGTGGTGCCCAGCGCCAGGACAAGGGGCCATGGGCACAAACGGAAGCAGAAGAGGTTCCAGGTGAACGTGAGGAAGAACTTGTTGACTTTGAGGGTGCCCAAGCCCTGGCCCAGGCTGCCCAGGGGGGCTGTGGAGTCTCCTTCTCTGGAGATCTTCAACCCCTGCCTGGACGCTGTCCTGTGCCCCCTGCTCTGGGTGAGCCTGCTTGGGCAGGGGGGTGGCACTGGGTGAGCTCCTGAGGTCCCTTCCAACCCTTGCGATTCTGGGATTCAGTGATTCCCACCCTACATGGTCCCCCAGTGCCCTTGCCATCACACCCTCCAAACAGCTCTGAAATTGGTAAACCTGCCTCCTTTTTCCAGACCCAGAGCACTTCAATACTGCGGGAACTTTGTGTTTCCCCTGCACGGGGATACCCGGGAGCGGACACCTCCGAGGGAGCATCCACAGAGTCTCCCAAATGAAGGTCTGTACACAGACATGGTTCGCCCCAGCCGGTCCATTAAAGCACCAGGCTCGTGCAGCTTGGCAGAGTTCCGCTTGAAACCCCCGTGCCGGAGGCAATTTTATTAACGTTTTAATGTGTAATAACACAGCCGTACAATTATGAAGTTAATGACACAACCGTCCTCTTAAGTGGAAAAATGCATTTCCTGCTCTGAGCGAGCAGCTGTAAACTTGAGATTTTAATTGAGAAAAATCAACCCTAAGAGGATCTTCATCCCGCATTCGATTTTGTTCTTACTTCCCGGTGATCTCAAACCAGTTAAAACCAGAAACTTTGCTGGCACAACGGACACACAAGAGCATCTCTCAGCAAGGCAAGCGATGTGATCCTTTGGGGATATTTTCTGTATCTTGCACAGCTTGGGGGGCACACCCGGGCTCCCCGCGCCATGCTGGTGGCCAGGCAGATGGCAAACGCCGCGGGCTGCGGAGCTTAAGCCTCCCACAGAGCACACGGGAAAGGTCCCGAGTCATTTGTCGAAGACGGGATTTGAGAAAGGGAAAGCAAAGACAAGAGGAGACTGACACGAGAATAAGGTCTTGCTAAAATAACACCGGGAGCCGCTACAACAGGCGTCTGCAGGCTCCTCTTGTCCTCGTCACACCAGCGCCAAGTTCTGCCCGGGCTCAGCATGGACCCGGGGGGCTGAGCGGCAGCGCTGTGCAGCTGGACCACAGCTGGCAGACACTGCCCATGCCCACCACCACCACCATCACCTCACCAGTGTCGTGGTTTAACCCCGGCCGGCAACCAAGCCCCCCCCCAGCTGCTCGCTCACTGCCCCCACAATGGGATGGGGGAGAGAATCCAAAAGGTAAAAGTGAGAAAACTCATGGGCTGAGATAAAGACAGTTGAAAAGGGAAAGCAAAAGCCACGTGCACAAGCAAAGCAAAGCAAGGGATTCATTCCCTGCTCTCCATGGCAGGGGGTGCTCAGCCATCCCCAGGACAGCCGGGCTCCATCACGTGTAACGGTGACTGGGGCAGACAAACGCCATCACTCCCAACGTCCCCCCCTTCCTTCTTCTTCCCCCAGTTTCTATCCTGGGCATGAGGCCCCATGGTCTGGAATAGCCCTGGGGCCAGTTGGGGTTGGCTGTCCTGGCCGTGCCCCCTCCCAGCTCCTTGTGCCCCTGGCAGAGCTGAGAAGTCCTTGGCCAGACCAAGCGCCACCCAGCAACAACCAAACCATCAGTGAGTTATCAACATTCTTCCAGTACTAAATCCAATCCACAGCACCGTACCAGCTACTAGGAAGAAAATCAACTCTGTCCCAGCCGAAACCAGGACGTTCAGCAGCGGTGAGACACACACATAAGCATCAGCCAGGGGAAACCTCGCATGCCAGCGTGTAACGCGGTAAGCGCAGCAGCTTTTCTTGGCAACGTCTTAGGTTTAACAACATCAGGGAGCCAGGGCTGAAGCTTTAAGAGCGATAATAAATTGCTTCTAAAAACCCCACAAGATCCTCCTCATCATCCATCTATTACACACCTGATTTGCTCCACCACCACAGTTATATGCTTCTAATATGACTGAAGCAGGCACAGTCTCACCCACACCCGATCTTCATCACCAAAGATGATCGCTGCATATGTAACTGGAGAATTTGGGCAAGGGGAGGGCACACCCAAGACCAGAGATGCATTTCTGGAAGGCCCTGACCCAAAAGCACCGACACAGTTGGAGAACACAACGTCACACCTGGGAACAGCCCCCACCACCGAGCCATACGCTGTGCACCGTCATCCAGCACCAGCCCTGCAGCGCGTTCCTTGACTTGGGAGCACATCACACCACCGCCCTGCAGGTGACAGAAGGTCCAATTCTGCTTTATAGACCCCCTAGGTCCCTGTGCCGAGCAGCTCTTACCTGCATCAACCCTTCTGAGAAGGACGCGACAAACTCCACAGCAGAGAGACAGCCAGAAACACGCAACCATCATCCTCAGAAGGACTCGTGCTACAGCTAACAGCGCTCAGAAAAAGCCAGTGCTTTATTTAATATTCCGCCATATGGTGCGTTATAAGCTAATAACGGCCGATCACGCAGCCGAGCGCTGTACGCTCGCTATCTGACGGATGCAGGGAAGGAAGGAGCGCGTTCGTTCCCGCAAGAGCAAAGCCACTGGCGAGTCGTTACAGGCTTATGAAATAGAGACCGGCTTGGCCAAGAAACCCAATGTGGAAGCACCTGGGGGGTTTAGCCCACATTACAATTGTGGAATTGATTCCTTAACACGCAGCCCTTGGCTCCCGTTACCCTTCTCAAGCATTGGAACGGGATGTTAAGCACTGGAAGGGGCTGCCCAGGGAAGGGGTTGAGTCCCCACCCCTGGGGGGATTTAAAAGATGGGTAGAGATGGCACTTCGGGACATGGTTTAGTGGTGGGATGGCAGGGTTAGGGGAACGGTTGTGCATGATGATCTTGGAGGGCTTTTCCAACACGTATAAACATCTCAAGTGTGGGTGTCACGAGGACGGAGCCAGACTCTTCCCAGTGGTGCCCAGCTCCAGGACAAGGGGAAATGGGCACAAACTGAAGCAGAAGAGGTTCCAGTTGAACGGGAGGGAAGAACTTCTTGACTGTGAGGGTGCCCGAGCCCTGGCCCAGGCTGCCCAGGGGGGCTGTGGAGTCTCCTTCTCTGGAGATCTTCAACCCCCGCCTGGCCGCTGTCCTGTGCCCCCTGCTCTGGGTGAGCCTGCTTGGGCAGGGGGGTGGCACTGGGGGAGCTCCTGAGGTCCCTTCCAACCCCTGCCAGTCTGGGATTCTGTAAATGATTCTATGACCCTGTGATTCTCGGGAAGGGCACGAGCAGAGCCCTGCGCAAGGAGCTGGCCATAAGCCCGACCGCCCGCACCCCAACCCCCACGGGATTAACGCTGCAAGCGCGTCTGAGCGCACGCAAGCACGAGCAGTTTGGTCGAGACGTCCGTATCACAGTGTCACACTACGAAGCCAAGCGAGAGCGGAGAGCACCGAGCTGCCAGAGTTCACATCAAGGAAAAAAAAAAGTGCGAAAGAAGAATTCTGCTATAATGGGTAAATAATGAAATAATTCTAGAAATGCGCGATTTTTACAGCAGAACGCCGATTTGCTGAGCCCCGGGGCAAGCAGAGCACTCCCCCACTCATCACACTAGTAGATTCGCTCTTCTTTTATGGATTTCTCTACCTGGCTGGCTCATTTTTTCCCCCACCAGCACAAGCCATCTTGCTAACCTTTCTTCCCCAACCTACAAATGGCCAAACTGGACTGCCAATACACCCAGCAACTGGGCAGCCACCGGAGCCACAGGCCACCCACCAGCAGCCGCCCACCATGGCCACACAGCAAAAGTGCCCCTCAACAACCACGTCCTCGGTGGCCCCACAGCACCGTTGTCTTCAGACGGGGGACAGCACAAAGCCTGCTCACTTGGAGGCTCCCCCTGCAGCCTTACTCAAAAATACATAACAGCATGTGGTGAAAATTAGTTTGCCAGGGCAATTTTTGGCATAATGGTTTGCCAGCTGAAGAAATAAAGGAGTATTTTCCAGTTCTTGCCACCCTGCGCCACAGCAGAAAACACGCCAATACCCATGTTCTTCCATTTCTTCTTCTTGATCTTCTGATGGCAATGTGGACACTGCCTGCATTCGCTGGCTTTAGAGGAGACAAAAGCGAAGAAAATGAAAAAAAAAAAAAAAAAGAGGAAAACATTCTGGTTTTTAGCTGCAGCAGGACAGCTCTTGTAAGGGCCACAGCTCCTGTGGGGGCCAACATTGATGGAGAATCACAGGATGGCTGAGGTTGGAAGGGACCCTTGGAAGCCGTCTGGTCCATCTGCTCAAGCAGGGCCACCCACCCAGGACCATGTGCAGATGGCTTGTGAGCATCTCCAAGGATGGAGACGCCACAACCTCTCTGGACAACCTGTAAAGAGGCTTTTCTGTGCCAAATTCTCCCCCTTGCTGGCACCAGGATTAGTTAATGAGGTTTTAATCCCCTTTTAAACACAAGACCCTAAAAACAAACGAGGCTTTAAAGAGGCACAGGGACAGACAGGTTCCTCTCTGGACGTATTTCACTGCACAGCCAGTCTGCAGAGCAGGTTTTCAACACCAATCCTAACTCCTGTTGCAATTTAATTTATTCCTGTATTAGCTACAGCTGTGCAGCTCTCAATGGTGGAAGGCTACTGACCCACAGATTAATCTTCAGCTGCCCTCGTTACTGCACACTCCCATCTGCTTTATTACTGCCTGCCTGTATTTGCACACACACACACCAGAAATTGGGAGACGGGCCAAGGAGGGTCAGCACTGCTCCAGGAGGGCACCCTGCGGCCAAGCAGGGTGACACGAACGGGGATGGCCAACATCAGGTTTGATGCACTGGGACCACTCAACAACTACAGACCACCCAGCCATCAGGATTCAGATTCATTTGGTGGAAGCACGGCACAGCCGCTCGAGCCTGCAGCATCCGTAGCAGGGTATCTCAGTAGCAGCATCTAAAAACATCAGACGCCAGCGCCTCCCGTGGTGGGTCCACAGGGCGGGCTGAGCTCCTCCACACCCACTTTCGCCTCCCCCTTATTGCTGCCACTCCAATAACGACGTGGAGGTGAGAGACCTGGCTCACCCATTGCATTGGTACTGGAGATGCTTTGGGGTCAGAGCCGCATTTCCCCCCGTGCTATGTGTACTGTGTTATCAACCAGCAGTTTGGGAAATGTGAAGAGGAACCTGCTGAGCCCAGAGCTCCCAACTTCCATCAGCCCTGGAAGATGCCCAGAGCGCTGGCCACGGCACTCAGCAAGGCAGCTCTGCACCATCCATACGTTCTCCATCCAGCTGCTCTGACCCAGGGTCATCAATAAAGAGAATGATACAAGGGCAAGATCACAATTTTGTCCACAGCAAGCGTGGAGTCACTCGGACATAAGTATGATTCATCTGATGAAGCCCCCCTGAGGTCTCAGATCTCTCCCACCCTCCTCTTGGCTGACCCAGGTGGCTTCAAGGTCTCCTCTCTGCACCCTACTGCACCAAGAGGGGACTCGGGTCTCCCATGGGATGCAAGCCACCAGGGCTTACTGCCCCAAGAGTAACTCACTCACAGTAGAGCCTCTGCACACAAATCCAGCCATTTCATGGCAATGCATTTCAGTAAAACCTCTCCCAGCTGACCACCATGCAGATGTGGCACTGCACAAGGAGCAGATGAGCTTTGGTCACATCTAGATGAGTATCCCAGGCAGCAACAGGGAACCAAATTCTGGGAAGAGAAGGCCATTATGCATCTTCTTCACTCCCAGCTGCCAGGAGTTTGGCTGCAGATGGTGGACTGGATATTTTTTGCACCAAGGTGACGAAGCGAAAGCTCCAGAGGTTGGAGCCGCAAGTCTCAAACACAAATCCTGTTTGCCATGTGAACACTGGGTCTGTCCCACCTGGGCTGGTGGACAAGACTACACTTGCCCTCACAGATCAGTCTGCCACATTCATCTCCAGCACAACACATCTAGCTACCAGCCCATGACGAACGAGTCCCTGGGGCAAAGGAACCTGCCAACCTTCAAGTACTTCCTAGCCACATCAGTCCGAGAGGAAGGAGGTCTTAAACAGAAACAGCAACACCCACATCTTAAACATCACTCTTGTGTTTCCATGCTTGGTGCTCACCAGACAACTTATCTCATACCGGCAAAGACAACGCTGTCCGCAGGTAGCAGAGGACCCGGTTTTCTGGTTTCCCTACCTATATCCACCATCGCCCGAACAGCTCAGGTGGCACCACTGTTTCTCCAGAACATCAGCTGTAAAAGGAACATCAGGAACTACCCAAGAGGCGTTCAGACCTTGGCTGGTGGGCACAGGAGGGAAGGACTCGCACCTATTCCTCAGTGACACACAGGTTTCTCACGCTCACCCCAAGTCTGTGCGTCACTCCTGTAGCTCATCATCATCCTTAGAGCCAAAATACCCAGAAACCCCACCCCCTTCTCTCCAACTCATCACATGGCACCAGGGAGAGGCTCTCAGGGGGCCCCCACGCGAGCGCTGGGGAGACGGGAAAGCCCATTAGTGAAATCCCATCGGATTTGGCTGGATGGGAGTTTAGTTGCAGGGTATTGGTATTACACTTCCAAAAGCCCCTGAAGTTTGAGGACTCGACTCTCCTTGAGTATAGAGTAGCCGTGGGCAATAAAATGTTCTCTTTAGAAGAATAAATTTAGCCACAACAGTAAAACTTCCTTTTTTTTTTTTAGGTGCCTGAGGTAAAGTTAAGCTCTCCTATAAGGCAAAACACATACATTAATTAAACTAACTAGAAAATGGGAGAGCTTCTGCCTCAGACAAGCACCGTTATAGCTTATTAGTGAAAAGCTCTTCAACCCATCTGACCACAGATTACGAAGAGCATCTTCCATTTGCATGGAAACACGCACTTGGCTAGGAGCAGGCACTGGCCGAACGTTCACAGCAGCCCAGGAAGGCACCGATATCAACACAAATTAAGTCAGTCACACCCTATGAATATGAATAAAGGCTCATTTCAGACACGTCCAGCATTTCAGTCCTCTTTTCTGCTGACACAAACAGCCCAGCTCCTGCGTGGGAAGGGACGCCTCCAACGGGACGCGCGGGAAGGGACGCCTCCAACGGGATGACCTCTAGGGGTCCCTTCCAACCCAAGACATTCTATGATTCTATGATAACAACTGCTCACCCAAGGCACCATTAGCATTTACAGTCACACACAAGGGATAATCAATTAATTGGCATCGTGATACAACGGGACGCCCTGGGCTAGACAAAACCCAGCTGGCAGCGTGAGCTAGAGCTGACCTCTATCCGCAAAGAAAGCCAAGCGGCAAAACCTCGCTCATTTAAAACAGATCCCTCCAAACATCAGCACAAAGGAAGCTGCTGGCACGCGTACAAGCAGATTTGAAAAGGAGAAATTACTAAAACGGGGACAGGTTTTCTTGTATATGATGGGAGATCAACTCATTCCTCATTGACCCAAGGCTGGGGACACAACGTACTGGACGTGGCTCGCTGCCATGAAGTTTCTTCCCCCACTCCTCCCATCAAACTTTTTTCCAGAAAAAAAAGAAAAAGGGTAAATTCCAAAGCCTGACATATTCCATACATTCCTGACAGCGTTTTTTAACAATTGGAAAACATTTAAATGTTTTGACATTTTTAAAGTGAAACAGTTCGATTTTTTCGTTTTCAAATGCCGTTCTGAAAGCTCCCTTCTGTTTTATATTAAAGCACTCACGCAGGTAAAAGAAAAAAAAAAGCAAAGCCCAAACCAGAATAACCCCCAGCGCATTTCCACTTTGGCCGAACACTCTGATCACCTGGGATGACTCCTGCAACTCTCAGAAGTTCGTATTTATCTAAAAATACACATCTTTTTCCTTTTGCCCCATGTCCAACCTCAGTGACCTTAGACCAGGCACAACCCAGAGACCCAGCTCTCCTTAAAGCATCATTTTTGCCTTGTCCTTGCTGGGATTCAGTCAAGCACCGTGCAGGATAACCGGGAGGAGCGGGGACAACCCATGGAGGAGTGGGGACCAGATCAGGCACCAAGCCAGAGATGCAGCGCTGAGACCAGAGCATCCCTACGGAGCCACCACAAAGCTGCTCCAGGACCTTCACTGAGGAACTGAGCACCACAAGAAAGCAGCCACCTCCCTGACTGTGTTTTGATTTCTTTATACAGTCCATATAAGAACACACTGGCTTCCCCCAACACCTTTCCCCCCCCCCTCCCCAGGAAAACGAGTCATTTTAATAAAAGAAGAGGAAAAAAAAACCCCAAAACTCACATTTGGAAGCAGAGAGGAACTGGAGCACTTGCAGACTCATCCCAAGGCTGCTCACAGCCCCTATGGGAAGGGGAGGGAGCTGCCCAGCTGGCCTTGCTTTAAGTAATGATCAGAATTAATTGCAGCTGCGGGGCTGCAGACGAGCCCCTTGCAAACAGTGATGGAGTTTGCATTGGCAGCCTTGCTTGTGGGCAGAAGAAAAAGCGAGGCTGTGCTAAATTTGGGGAGGGGGAGGCTGCATTTTTGAATTTTGGGAGGTGTGGGGAACGCTGCCAGCTGTGCCAAATCACGATGTTTCTTTCACATCTGCATCTCGCCCCTCTGCTGGTGGAGACACTGTGCCAGGCTTGCAAGGAAAGGAGGGAGTTGTGCCCCAGCACTTGGGGAGGTGGGATGCTAGAGCAGAACTTGTGCTAGAACAGCTACCGCCGTGATGCTCCCTCCTTGCTGTGACCCTTGCGGTGTCATGCTGCCGAGACTGCTTTCTTGCTTTATATTCATTAATATACTACTAAGCAAAAAGAAAAAAAAAAAAATAAAGCAAGCAACCCAACACCCAGAAGAGCAGAGTAACTCCACCTTCAGGAAAACCAGCTATTAATCAGGTGGGTGGCCCAACGCAGCGTCCCGTTCCTTCAGCTCCTTCCACCAGGAAATATCCATTTATTTGCCAATTCATAAACCCCTGGGCCCTAAACTGTAACACCCTTCAAGTTTCTAGCTTCGGGTGGAGCTGGAAATCGCTGGTGGCACGGCTGGGATGGGCAGCAGTGGGATGGAAGCGGATGGTTCGAGGGAGAGCGGGATGCGGTGCAGGGAGGTGGGGGGAGCACAGGAGGGAACCACCACCACCCTCCTCCTCCTCCTCACTCACATGCTTCTCCCCTTTCAAGCCCCAAGAGCCCCCGAAAGTGGGCAGATGATGGTAAGGATCCTTTTTTTTTTTTTTTGCCCCTTGGGGAAACCCTGGAGTTTCTCAGGTATCCGGCTACTTGTTTTATCAACTACTACTGTTAACAGTGCAAATTATTTTCTTAGAAAAGGGGTCACGTTGACAAGATAAAGGGCGATTAAGGCAGGAGAGGCTGAGTAAAGTGTGTGCGCTGTTGTTATAAACATTATCTCAATGACTTTTTGCTTCATCAGCTCATCAGATTGGCTCATTCTTCTCCGAACGCTTGGGTTAGCCTAATTACAGAACGCAAGTCGCCCCCCTTCCCTCCACCCCGTCACTCCCACCAAGCCCATTTCAACAGCCAGCGCTTGTCCCAGCGCCCACCGAGCATGTTCACAAGCCTTTTCAGTTTAACAGGGGTACACTCAGATGCCAAATCCTCAAGGGAAAACCCCACAGCCAAAACACCACTGCGCACCCCGCCTTCATGCGGGTCAAGACCTGCTGCCCTGAGACGTGCCATCGCCATCGGGTTTGGGAGCAGACACCATCCCACCTCAACCAGTCCCAGCACGGTCAGCTGGGAACATGAACCAGACATTTCTCCAAGCACAGAGCAAGAATCAAAGCATCGGTCTGCCCTGTTTGCTCACATCCCCCCCGGCTCAGCAGAGGGTCTCCTCTTCCTAGGGGAGATGCTCAGAGCACCATGCCACTCCGAGGAAGGGGATGATACAGAGATGTTGCCCGGGAACGCAGGGAGTGGACGGGGAAAGCCAAAGAGGAGGACAGGCTGGAGAAACGGGCTGACCAAAGACTCCTGAATTTCGTTATGGACAAATACAAAGTCCTGCAGCTGGGAAGAAACAAGCCCACATGGCACGACAGGCTGAGGAAGTGTCCCTACAGGGAAGGTTTTGGTGTGAAGGCCAGCCACATCCTGGGCTGTCTTAGCAACAGCACAGGCAGCAGGTCGAGGGACAACCAGCCCAGAGAGGAGAAGGTGAAGACATGAATCACTATCATCACCACACCAAGTCATAGGGTCATAGGGAAAACGGAGCCAGTGGCTTCATGGAGGTGCACAGCAAAATGATGAGAAGCAACCAGCACAAGTTGCAAGAAGGGAACTCATTACTGGGTACAAGGCACAAAATTTTCACATGGGGTTTGGTCACACACTGGGACAAGGACCCAAAGTGGTGTGGGTGAACAACACTTAGGGGCAGGGTTTAGTGGTGGGATGGCAGGGTTAGGGTAATGGTTGGACATGATGATCTTAAAGGGCTTTTCCAACCTAAACGATTCTATGATTTGATGATTCTATGATCTGCAGAGATGTTCAAACTGGACCAGGCAGGGCCCTGAGCAACCCATCCCAATGGTGGAGTTGGCCCTGGTTTGAGGCGGGGTTGGACCAGAGACCTCCCAAGCCCCCTTCCACTCGACATGATGCTCTCATGGTGCAATACTTGAACATACGTGTGCCCCCTGCACACATCAGCTACCGCCACGATGCTAATTAAATGCTGAGGCCTGTGTTTCCAAAGAGTTTGAGCTAGAGCAAACCAGTGTGCAAATGATTAAGCAACCGAAAAGAATGACTTCAACTGCCAAATCACTGCGCTTGTGCTCAGTGAACGTAAAATCTTAATCCCTGTAATGAAGGCAGTGACCACACGACACTGCAGAAGGAACGCCTGAGCTGCATTTTTATTCCCCCAAAGCAGGTTATCGTACAACCGTGTTGAGGTAGCTCCCCAAACCATGACCGGCCCAACAGCAGGGGAGGACCTCAGGAAAGGGAGAAAACCAACGTGAGCACAAATCCATGATGCTCTAACCAGGGCAGCTCAAACTAGTGAGATGGTCAGCAGGGCTTACCTGGAAGCCTGTCAGGCTCCCATTTGGACCAAAAAGATTCCCAGAACGCACGGACCAGTGGAAGAAGCTACCCAGCATGGAAATCCAGGTCCCCCTCCCAGGTGGGTCAGGCTCTGCTGGTGGATGGAGGGAAGCTATTTAATGCCTGCAGAGGCACAGACCCTTGTGGCATGGAGGCAGTAGAAGTAACTTCTCAACTCATTGCACAGATAAGAGGTAGCTAAAATCAACATTGCTTCTATAAACTTCCCCCCAAACCGCTTGAGGAGGACGCCTGCAAAGCGCAGCAGCTCCAGGAACATCCCGTTGGGTTACACCACCCCCCTAGCGCAGAAAACGCTTTCAAGTTCAGCATTGAACTCCCCCAAGGCTCAAGTATTCATAAAATGAGAACTGCCTTGGCAAGGTTTAACTCCAGTTTGAGGAACGAGACGGGGAGCCAGAACATTAACACTTGTTTTCACAGCGACACCGGCTGTAGGTACCTGCGAGGAAGCTGCAGCGAGCCCTGCAGCCCTAGGAACGTGCCTCACCGCGCGCGGACGGAGCCGCCGCAGCTCCTGCCACCTCCCCGGTGGGAACGAAGCACCACAGCACACCCCGCTAAAACGGGGGGATGACCACGCATAGGCCGGCTCTGGTACAAGGCTTTCATCTCCCTGCCTCTTTGATCCCTACCTCGCAAATCCGTAAGCCACCAGCCAGAATCAGCCGGTGAAAGGATGTAAGAAATGGAAGTCCTGGCAGCTTCACGTTCAAGATGATGGCGCAGCTCTTCTGGCCGTCTCCGGAGGAGTGAAGGCTCCCAGGCTGGTGCATCAAGGACAGCGAGCTTTTACCTTCACCACATCAGAAAGGCTTGCTTTAAAACGAACACCAGAGCTGTGTAACGGGACCTGGACAGGCTGGAGAGTTGGGCAGAGAGGAACCTGATGAAGTTCAACAAGGGCAAGTGTTGGGTGCTGTACCTGGGGAGGTCAAACCCCATGCACCAGTCCAGGCTGGGGGCTGACCTGCTGGGAAGCAGCTCTGCCCAGAGGGACCTGGGAGTCCTGGTGGACGACAAGGTGGCCATGAGCCAGCAGGGTGCCCTGGTTGCCAGGAAGGCCAATGGCATCCTGGGCTGCATCAGGAGAAGTGTGGCCAGCGTGGAGGGAGGGGATTGTGCCCCTCTGCTCTGCTCTGGGGAGACCCCCCCTGGAGCCCTGCGTCCAGCTCTGGAGCCCTCAGCACAAGGAGGACATGGACCTGTTGGAGCGGGGCCAGAGGAGGGCTACTAAAATGATCCGAGGGGCTACTAAAATGCTCCGAGGGCTGGAGCCCCTCTGCTATGGGGCCAGGCTGGGACAGTTGGGGGTGTTCAGCCTGGAGAAGAGGAGGCTGCAGGCAGAGCTGAATTCGGCCGGTCAGGGCTTCAAGGGGGCCCAGAGGAAAGGGGGGGACAAGCTTTTTAGTAGGGCCAGCTGGGACAGGACAAGGGGGGATGGCTTTAAACTAAACCAGGGCAGGTTTAGACTGGATCTAAGGAAGAAATTCTTTGCAGTGAGGGTGGTGAAACCCTGGCAGGGGTTGCCCAGAGAGGGGGTGGAGGCCCCATCCCTGGGACCATTCCAGGCCAGGTTGGATGGGGCTGTGAGCAACCTGATGTGGTTCAAGGTGTCCCTGCTCCTGCAGGGGGGTTGGGCTGGGTGACCTCTGGGGGTCCCTTCCCACCCAAAACATTCTATGCTTCTATGATAATTAACGCATGGTAAGCATTTCTACGTAAGCGTTTGTAGGTTCCAAGCCACGGTCCTCAGTTACACTTAGCCACTGCCATCCGTCTTGGCTCTAGGTTGTCCCATCTCCAGGTTACAGCATCCTCTTTTTTAACTGCCCGCATTCTGTGGGGAGGAGGCCTTCGTTAGCAGGGGCTTTCTCTACCCCAGGCTGGATCTTTTCGTATTATAATGGGATTATAACGAACTAAGTTCACCTGAAGGACACAACTCAGCTGGAGTTCGCAACTCCTTGGCAAGGCTCAAGGTTCTTGCGTACCAAGAGGTTCAGAGCTGCTCAAGCACGCACAACGTAATGACCATGAAAGCTAGAGAGGATTTTTTTATTTGATTTTATTTTATTTTAGCCCCTGTTCAAGGCATCACACTGAGGTGTCCCTTGTCACGCAAACAGCTTGCAAGAGCCCGCCACCATGTCCTGATATGGGATGCTTGGACATTTGGGGTGCCTGTGACCATCCACAGCCCAGGATGTCCCATCTCCAGAGCCATCCCACAGGAATCCAGACACGGCCAAGGCCTCGCCAGGGGCAGAGGAGGCTCAGACCTGTATCTGACGGGTGTTTCTGCTCCATCCCCCAATACTGGCTTTTCACAAGCCTGCAGCTGGCTGCGTCCCCAGCCAGGGGACGCCCCAGGGGACCAGCGCTGGGTGCCAGGCAGACTCAGGGACCTTCAGGGGGGCCACCCATGGGGTGGGCAGCGGGAAGGTGGCTCTTCACAGGCTCTTTGAAGAGCACTGCAAGGACTAGAGGAGATCTAAAAAACACAGCAAAGGCAGAAGTAGGTTATTTGCCTCACCCCGAAATTACAGCTATCTTCTTGAATTACTCCTTCATGGAAAATTGCTGGGGGCCACCCGGCAGCCTGGCGAAAGCCCAGGGAGCAGTGTGGGGACCGTAGGGTGACACCACACCGCATCCTTCACACCCTGGGGGCCGTAGGGTGATGCCACACCGTATCCTTCGCACCCTGGGGGCTGAAGGGGGACGCCACACCGCATCCTTCACACCCTGGGGCTGGAGGGTGACGCCACACCACATCATCCTTCGCACCATGGGGGCCGTAGGGTGATGCTGTACTGCATCCTTCGCACCCCAAGGGTTGGAGGGTGACACCACACCGCATCCTTCGCATGGCACACCGCATCCTTCGCACCCCAGGGGCTGGAGGGTGACCCCGCACCACATCATCCTTCGCACCCCAGGGGCTGGAGGGTGACCCCGCACCACATCATCCTTCGCACCCCAGGGGCTGGAGGGTGACCCCACACCGCATCCTTCGCACGCCACACCACATCCTTCACACCCTGGGGGCTGGAGGGCGACGCCACACCGCATCCTTTGCACGCCACACAGCATCCTTCGCACCCCAGGGGCCGTAGGGTGACCCCACACCACATCCTTTGTACGCCACACCGCATCCTTCGCACCCCAGGGGCCGTAGGGTGACCCCACACCACATCCTTCATACGCCACACCGCATCCTTTGCACCCCAGGGGCCATAGGGTGACCCCACACCGCATCCTTTGCACCCCGGGGGCTGGAGGGTGACACCACACAGCATCCTTTGCACGCTGGGAGCCAGACGGTGACGCCACACCGCATCCTTTGCACCCCACTGGGGATCGCGTTGCCCTCCCCGCTCCACTGCTCCCACCCGTTTCCCTGCGCTCAGCCGCCGGTGCCCACCGCTCCCCTTACACAAGAGAAAACGTTGCTGCTGGCACGGCTACGTACCGCTGCCGGGCTAGAGGGAGAGGTGCAGACTGAAACATGGCTTGCACTTGCTTGCCTAGCAATCCCACTCCTGGTTGGTTGGTTGGTTTGGGGTTTTTTTTGGTTTTAATTGTGGTGGTTTGACCCTGGCTGGATGCCAGGGGCCCACCAAAGCCGCTCTATCACTCCCCTCTAACCGGTCAGAGGAGAGAAAAGTAAATCAAAGGGCTCATGGTTCAAGATAAAGGCAGTTTAATAAAGAAAAAAAAAAAAAAAAGCAAAAGCAAAGGCCATGCACGGTAGCAAAAGGAAAGAAAACAAGACTTTATTCTCTACTTCCCATTAGCAGGCGATGTCCAGCCACTTCCCGGGAAGCAGGGCTTCAGTATCCATAGTTCTTCCTTCCCGAAGACAAGATGTCGCAAAAGACGAAGGTCCCCCCTCCTCTTCCTTTTCCCTTAGTTTTTATATCTGAGTGGATGTCATATGGTATGGAGTATCTCTTTGGTTGGTTTGGGTCAGGTGTCTTGGCTACGTCCCCTCCCAAGATCTTGCCCCCTTCCAGCCCACCGGTGGGGGGAATATTGGAGACAGAGCCTTGATGCTGTGCGAGCCTTGCTCAGCAGTAGCCAAAACATCGGGGTGTTACCAGCCCCTTTCTACATACCCCCAGAAAGCACAGCACTGTGCAGCCTGACCCGATACATTAATAATTACCTTTTCACATTTGAAATCCACCTTGGATGAAATGTGAAAGGGGCCAGAGAAGAAAAGGGCCCAAGGAAAGGATGAGGCTCTTCCCTGAGCCAAAGCCATGGCCATGCCACGTGGCACACCCTGAAGAGCTTGCCTGGCACCGCAGGAAGGCTTTCCCACCCCGCCGCAGCCCCCCGGCAATGCCATCAAGAGGGGACAGCACCCCCCCGAGCCCCCCGAGCCTGCTTCCCCCCCAGCCCAGCCGTGCACAGCCCCAGGCTTGCTCCAGGCTTGATCCTTCTCTTCCATCCCACCTTCCAGGCGGCTTTCATCCAGCGCTGCTCCCGTGCCTGCAGTCGGACCCAGGCTGGGGAGGGCGAGGGTCAGAGCAAGCCTTTCGCAGCGAGGTGCGGAGGTGCCCACTCGCCAGGGGCTGCCCCACGGGGTGCCCCGTCCCTGGCACCCTCCTCCACCCACCTCTTGGCGCTCTGCGGCCACGTTGCAGCCGCTCCTGGTCACTTCTTCTGCCCCAGCCCGGTGGTCCCTCAGGTCCCCAGTTTGGCTGCTCTGCAGAGACAGCACCCTCCAGGGCAGGCTCACAGCACGTGAGGGATCACCAGGTACTGCATCTGGTCACAAAAACACATTTCCAAGTCACAAGAGGACTGCTCGGGCAGCCGGATTTCTCCGTTTGCTGCTGCCATGGAGCCCGACGACGTGGCTCTGGCAGAGCAGTCGGCGCTTGGCGAGCCCCTGCCCAGCCACTGCATTTCGGAGCACAGCAGCCCTGGGCCCCAACGCCCCCTTCCCAGGGGTACCTGAGCACCACCCTCACTTCGAAGCCCATGGGACTTGGGACACATTGGCACTCGGAGGCTGCCTGCCAAAAACCTGGCTGTGAACTCCCGAGCACGGTCGGAACCAGGCATGGGCTACACACCCCCGAAAGCCCACGGACAGTGATACCATGGGTGTCACCACCACCCGGGGAGGAGCGGAAGGGACCTTCCAGCCCCTTGATCCCATCTCCTCCTCCCTCCCCACGCTGAGAGTTACCCACCGGCCTATTTCGTACACAGTGTTTTAATCATGTAATGCATTAATAATGTAATAAAAGTCCAGACCATTTGCTAAGTAACATATATTACTCTGATCACTGTTTTGATATATTAAAAATAGATGAACTGCTTCCTAGAGTCTGAGGCCAGGAGAGGCACTGGGTCTCATCTGGGTTGACCTCCCACCCATCCACCAGCCAAGAATTTCCCTTAGCCACCCCTACCTGTGTTGAGCTCGCCAATTTGAGACGCAATATTCGACTGTATATCAAAGACGTTCACAGCAGGGAGTCCAGCACATCTCTTGGTGAGCTGCTCCAATAGCCCAGCTGCTAAAAAAACCTCATCCTTATTTCCACCGTGGGCTTTGGTGACTTCAAATGGTTGCTGTTGGCTCCTCTAACGCCTTAGGTGGCTGCTTGGAGCTAGGTCTTCACCACTGCCCACCTCTTCCTTCCTGAGATAACCATAACATACGTTTATCTCCTTCTCTAACTACAGTTAAAGTCTTAACTACCTTCAGTCAGCCTTAACCACCTTAACGCATGGAGCTCCTCTAGTGCCTCCTCACAAGACCTGTTTTCCAGATCACAAACCTCCCTGGTACCCAAATACACTGGCAACAAGCGACCAGAGCAAACAGATGCCAAAATCAAGCTAAAGGCTGCCAAGAACGATGTGGCAAGGATGTAAGGACGCTCAAGGCAACCGCTTGGTCCTTCGACCTTTCGCAGGCACGAGAAACACTCATGGAAGGAGGTATCTGCCAGGCTGGGCCAGCGGTCTCCTGCCAGGCAGCCCCCCGTGTCTTGAAAGAAAGTCCTCCTCCCAGAAAAACCAGGCTTCAAAATCTGTCTGAGAACAGCAGACCGACCCCCCTCCATTTTCAGCTATATTTAGCGAGGCCATTATTTATGGAGATGGCAGGGAATAATTCAGCCAGATCCAGACGTAACTCAAAAATGGAAAGAGGGTCTATAAAAAGATAACCCAAAAGGACCTAACGGGGAGCCAGCCGTGGGGACCCAGCGGGGCTACAAGGGAGGGCTCTTCCAGCGGCGACGGAGCACTGCGGACCCCAAACGCCTACGCGGGGTCAGACCCAGCCCTGGGGACTGACGGAGCTGCCTTCCCTCAGACAGGGGAACCCCAAGCCCCCTTTCTCAAAAAAAAAGTCTTTTCCAGGTTTAAGAAACATGGCTTAAGAAACAACTTATGGCCCTGAGCCCATCCGAGTCAGGGCGAGCGCTGGCTCTGGCAGGGGCAGGCAGGGAGCATCCGCCCCACTTGCATTTGCTTCCCGCGTGGCCCGTGGCGAAAGGGATTTTTCCACCAGAGGAAGGGGATATATCACAGCAAACCCAGTGCCCTACGACAGTATACATATATATATACATGCAAATATAGGCTGGCAGCACAACACGTGCAGGGAGCAGATCAGCCCTTCACCGAAGGAGGTCCCAGAATATATTTGAGGAGGGTAGAAGACAGAACTGAGCTTCAATCATTCATGTTTCCGTCCTCCCCAGCACTTCCTCCGACTGATTCTAATTAAACTGGATTTTGCTCTTCTGAGCCAGGAGAGCTTTTGTTTTAAGTCTTTGAAAACTGCTTCCTTGCCACCAGGTCTCCCCCAAAGCTCCCCCACGCAGAGCCCAAGGCAACGTTTTGCCCAGCGATGCCCAGAGCCCCCGCTGCTCCTGGGGGGGGGGGATGAGCTGTGCCGCGGCGCTGGCTAGCATGCCATGGAGGCAGCTGGCCACAGAGGCAGCTGGCCACGGAGGCAGCTCGCCGCACGCCCGGAGGATTTGCTGTGAGCTGCCGTGCCCATCCCGGGACACCCGAAACCCGACAGAAGTTCCTGCATTAATTCGGCAGACCTGGAGCCAAGTTTCATCTTCGCTGCCCATCTTCCCCCACGCGTTCACTACCGAGCATTTGTACAATTTGACTCCACGCATTTGCACCCCTCGACCCCAAATTGTTGCAGCCCAAAGCAAAACCAGCTCCCCGGGCGCGCAGACTCCTCGCTCCCGCGATCCCCCTTACCTGCGGCACAGCGAAGAACCGCGGGAGCGGAGTGGATCCCGACGGCTTGGCTGCCCGGACGCGGCACGACGGCTGCGTCCCCGCCTCTGCACGCTCCCGGGTTTAGCTGCTGAAGCTGAAGTTCATCTCAGACCACTGCCGAAATCCCAGTGTAAACATCTGCGGCGTGAGAGGGAGGAGGAGATCCCTCTCCGGGGCTGAGTGAAGAGTTAAAGCTCTCCAGCATCAGTTGGCTCCTGCAAAACCTCCTGGAGCGGCGGCGGAGGAGCGCGCAGCTGCTCAGGAACGCCGGCCCCTGCGGCACCGCATAATTCCTGCCCTGTTCCCGGGGCCGCCGCGCTTCCCTCGCACAATGTCCGGAATTGTGCGGGATTCAACCGGCCCACACAACGCCTGCATTCACGCCCGGCAGCGCCGCGGAAATACCCTCCATCCCTGCGCCGCCGCGGTGGCATCTGGGGCCGGCGATCCAGAGGCTGCCCTCGCCGGCAGAAAACGGGCAACCGGCCTTTCCAACGGGGAAAACGCTCTTGCTCCGAGTGCTTTGTTATTTCCACACCCCCCACACACCCCCCTTTCATCCTTCCAATCCACTTGTTCGACCAGGGCACTCATTAGGGAAAGGCCAGGTCGGCAGCAGCACGCAGACACTCCCAGCCGTCATTAATCCCCCCAGGGAGCTGAGCGTGCCACAAAATAATCATCGTCATTAGAAAGAGGCAGCCGGAGGCGACGGGATGAGCCTTCCCGACGCTGTGTGACCCCGTTCCACCTCCCCGGGGACACGAAGCGCTCCGTCAGACCCCAATCAAGCTGCCACCCGGGGTGGAAGGTGCAGCTCTGCGTTTCGGGTTCCCCATTTCCAAACCTGCTTCGTTATAAAAGAAATTAAGCCCGCTGGATAACATTTTCGGCTTGGCACGAGGACCAAGGACAATCTCTCTGACATTTAATACAATAAATACTTACGCTTCCGCGTTACTTTGCACCAGCACCAAAAAGCCCGGTCATTCCCTCAGCTGTGGCTGCTTCGCCCAGCACTTTGCACGCTCAGGGGCCAGAGCCTCGGGGCGGGGGGGGGATGTGGCATGTCTGAGCACTGGGGGAACTCATTACATGGGTGATCGCTTGCCTTCAGGAGGCATTTAGCGCCATCCTACCATCCTCTACATCTGCAGGTGGGACGTTCCACGCTATTCATGACAGGAGGTGGTGTAAAACACAGTGGGGGGGGTGCACGGAGGGATGGGTGTCGCAGGTGCCCACTCTTCCCCGTGACACCCCTGGAGTTCGCACACACGAAGGACTCGGCCCCGGTAGCTGCCCTGCTTATTTCCAGCTGAAGCCCATGGGAAAACAACGAAAAGCTCTGGAAGGAGTGGGCGAAACGCGGCCCCAGTGACCACGGGGAAACTGAGGCGCAGAGGGGGCTGCCCTGGGTGCCAGGGGGCTGCCCCCCTCTGTGCGTGACACCCCCGTGGGTGCAGCAGCTCCTCGCCCAGCGGGTACCGCCGCTGCGCCCCATTACTGTTGGTGACTTGCGTGTTTTGGAAACGGCTTCCCAGAGTCAGCAAGCGTCGGCGCTGACAGCGGAGCAATCCCTCCCCACCGCCCTCCCACCCGCCGGGTCCCTCCTGCTCCCCACGCACCCCTCCAGCCCCCACCCTGGAGCTCGGGCTCCTTTCCAGGCATTCCCTGTGCTGCTCCTCGCTCCGCGGGGCACAAGGTGAGACCCTAGGGACACCACACATCTCAGCGCCCGAGCCCCAGCTCCCCGGCAAACCCCCGGCTGGGGCAGCTCAGCACCGGGGCGGCTCAGCACCGGGGAAACGGATGGGGAAATCCGCTCTCCAGTCTCACGGAACTCCCACGTTTCGATGAGGCGCCGCTTATCTGTTTAAAAATGCTCCGTGCCCACGTCGGCCTTCTCATTTAGCCATTTCTTCCCTTGTAACTCGAAGTTCAGTGAAAGGATAACCATCATATTCTGAATACCTGCATTTTCTGCTTTATTAACCATGCAAGTCATGCATAATTTAGAGGGGAGGGAAAGTGCGTACAGCACTTGAGTTTTTCTGAAGATTATTTCGTCAAGAAAACAAGCTGGGCAAAGCAGAGCTGAGGAATCCTAGGTCTTGCTGGGGATTTTAGCAGCTCTGCTCTCCCTCCATCCCCTGGAGAAGCGGCGCAGAGGAGGGGCGGGTGGGCACTGGGCAGACCCGCGCCTGCCCTGGCTCCATCACTGACCCGCTCTGCAACCCTGGGAACCGACTTTTTAATCGCAGCTGTAACTATCCAGAAGCAACAGAGAGAAAGTTTACGGTGAGATGTACAGCCAGACATCATGGGACATCGGTTGGCTTTTTGGTGCTAGGAATAAGCAAACGCCGAGCATTTCTTTCGCATTTAAAGGCGCCAGCAGCTCTCAAGGGTTGTGGGTGGCCGTGCACGCTGCCGTGCCAGGCGCTGTGCCGGCACGGGGCAGAGCTGAGCGGGTCCCTCTCGACACCTCCCGTGGCGTGGGAGGCCAGCAGCGCACCTCGCCAGCGAGACCCCGTCCCGGGGACACAGATTCTCCTGCGGATGAACCACAGCCTCCGCGGGAGGAAGAGGGGAGAAGTCGGAACAGCAGGCGGCCACTACATTGGTGTGGCGAGGTTTATTCTTCCCGAATTTGGTGACACCTGCGTGGTGGGTCGGAGCAACCTGCAAAGCAGCAAGCTCTCCGTGCGGGACCCCGGGGGGAGAGGCAGGGCACGGGGAGGGTGGCCGGGCAGGGTAGCAACACCCCCCAGCCTTCCGTACGGAGGAGGCTGCTGGGGCTCTGCCCGCTCCCCGGAGAGACGCCGGCGTTTCAGATGATTGGCACAAAAGCAGGGAACAAGTGGGTTAAGCCAGCAAGACGCCTTCCTAACTCCTCCACTCTCGGAAGCAGAGCCGTAAGGCTCTCGCAATCTTCAATAAGGGACAGAAAAGTTGTTCAAATGCCACCAGCCTATTTTTCCAAAGCAGCAAGGACTAAGCGGGCTGCCTCTCCCAGGCTGGGGCTCGCTTTTGCTCATGTAACTCAGGGCACTACCTTCAAAACCTCCTTTCTCAAAATGGCCCTGGTGCACAGAGCGGGCTCTTCAAGGCGCTCCAGCCTGCCGGGAGGCATACCCTGGGCTTGGCTTTTTTTGGCAGCGCTCTACGTCCGCTTTCTCAAACCAACCTTCAGGAGTCAAGGCAGAAACACAAATTCAGGCGAAAACAGGTTTCAAATGTAGCGCAGCCACATATGCCTGACCCCACACCACCCCCCCCCCCCGCCCCGGCCCCGCCACTCTCACCAGCCCTTCGCCCATCGGCCTTAACCTAAATAAGGCGTTGCATTTTAAAGGATGAAAACGCATTCACGGCCAAACAAAAGTCTTACTACAAATCTGCATGTGGCATCGCCCGTGCATCGATGCCGGCGTTCTGTCCGGGGGCAAGAGCTCCCTTTCCTGTAGGCCCCCACAAAACACGCTCTGCCTGAACAAGCCCTCTCCTATTCCCGACAGCAGTTGCTATTCCAGTGCATCCAACAATATCTGCCTGTGTGCCGGGGAAGGCAGGGAGCCCCGGCGCTGCCGGTGCCGCGATCTGCACGTTAGCAATCGCAGCCGCCGCCAGCAGAACCCCTCAGACATTTACAATTACACTGAAATTTTGCAAAATTAAAAAGAAAAAAAAAAAAAAAAAGGGGGGGGGGGGGGGGGGGGGGGAGGGGGGGGGAGTACATGTATAGCCGGGGCTGCCTTGCTGGTGGGAAACAAATATTTTAGTGCTGAAACGGGCGCAGGGGCTGGAAGGAGCAGATGGCAAAGGAAGCGGTTACTGCCGAATTCGTGAAGTCTCCCCAACACCCAGCGGCACCGCCGAGCCCAGCCGCGCCGCTTCCCCCCCCCCCCCCCCC
>JADKXX010010382.1:0-133629 GCA_017310255.1 Butorides virescens | reverse complement strand
CCGCCTGCGCCCCGCGGCCATCAGATGCCATCGCAGCGCCGCGGCCCCCGCATGCTGCGCGGGGGCCCCCCGCGCGGCGCGGAGGTGGCGTCGGGGGAGGGCGCGGGGCCGCGGAGGCGGGGTCCTGCTCTGCGCGGTGCGGGAGCCGCCTCTCACCGCGCCTGCGGAGCGGCGGCCGGGCCCATGGCGGGGGGGCGGCGGGGTCCCCTCGGTCCCCCTCCGCCGCGCGGTGCGTGCCTGCGCGCTGCCTGCGCGGCCGCGGGCGGCGGTGTGCCGTCACGTTGGGCTCTGCGTGCCGGCAGCCGGGGCGCCGCAGCCCGGCGACGTCAAAGCTGCGTGGCTCGCTGCTGCGCGCCTTCCTCCGCCTCCTCCTCCTCCTCCTCCTCCTCCTCCTCCTCCGCCGCCGCCGCCGCCTCCCGTGTCCCCGCGGCCGCGGGCGGTGCCGAGCCGGGACGCCGCGCTCCGCTCGGGGCTGCGCGGTGCGGTGCGGGGCGGTGTCCGGGCGGCGCGGTGCGGGGCGGTGCGGTGTCCCCGCTCCGCGCCCCGGCCCCGCTGAGCGCTCGCCCGGCTCCCCGGTACCGGTCGCTGGGGTCCGCAGGGCTGCCGGCTGCGGGGGGTCCTTCCCGCACGCTGAGCCGCCCCCCCCCCCCCCCCCCCAACCCCCTGGGGCACCCCGGGACCTCCCCCAGCCGTGACCCAGACTCGTGGGGTGCTGGGGGGGCCGCGCCGCTGCTTTCCCCAGCCCCCGCTGACCGAACACCCTGCGCCTGGTCGAGTGGCCCAGGGTGCAGGGCTAAGGGGGGGTCACCAGCCTGGGGGGTCCCACACCCTGGTGGGACAAGAGGCGACACGCAGGGAGGGGGCACGAAGGGGACAAGCTGCTGCCTGTGTCGGGCAGGCAGCGATGCAGCTGAGCGCACCCCAACCGCTGCCCACTGCTGGGTTTTCACCTGGTCATCCCCCCTTCGGTGGTGTTTGGCCTCCATCAAGTATCTGAGATCCCTCCCTGGCTCCCAGCACCTTCCCAGGTCACCTGATGTCCCTGCATTTTGGGCTCTTGTGCTGGTGGTGAAGGTCTCTTGCACCCAATTTACCAGAGCAAACCAAGGACCTGTTGGGAAGTGGCTGCCCCTGTCCTCTCCTGTTCTTGCTTGGTTCCTGCAAGGGGGCTGCACCAAAACCATGGGCACCTTGGACACGGTTACATTCAGCTTCCTCCTCTGCCTGCATCCCTTAGGGATGAGTGGTCAAGGCCAGGACAAAGTGGCGTGCTCTGGACGAAACATTCGCGCTGTCAGGGTTTTTCGTGACCCCACTGGCGCAAGGCAGGACACTGTTCACAAGGCTTGGACTCTTCCAGCGCTGTTGAGTGCTCTGCTGGCTGCTGGTGATGGGGGCTGAGCCCCTCGGTGCTGCCCTTCTGAGATGGTCCAGTGCATTGGGGGGTTGGGCTAGATGACCTCTAAAGGTCCCTTCCAACCCCAAGCATTCTATGATTCTATGATGCTATTGCTCTGTTGAGCTTCCATCCCCACAGGGCCCAGAGCCACCCAATTCACCGTTTGGAAATACGCTGACGGACGGCAAGGGGCCGGACCCCGTTCTTGCTGGGCTTGCTCCCTCTTCCCAACCTGGTAAGGAATTGGGGGTGGAAGGAGGGACGGGCACAGCGCTTCTCTGCGCAAGCCCCGTGCCCACGGAACGCAGGCTGGCACTCGGCACTGGCTGGAGCCTGTCACCCTCCTGCTGCCAGCTGGAGCCTGTGAGGATGGCGCTGAGATTGCACCGGGATGGCGCTCAAAATAGTGTCCCCCTGGAGAGACACGCTGTTCCGCCCCGTTCCAGATACTCGCACTGCCTCTGGCTGCCGTGAGGGTTTGCTGACGTCTTCACAGAGCTGACCCTGTGTGCAGCCGTTCCCTCTTCCCACAGGAAACCAGGTCAGTAGGGGATTCAGGAAGGTTTTCTCTGCTGATTGAAGGCTTGGAAGCCTTGCAGAGATCCACGCTGGTAGATAGAGGGACACCAAATCCCACGTGGTTGTTGCGATGCAAGCAAGCGCAGGGTAGTTCCTGAGGACAGATTGTGTGTGGCCCCCGGGTGGGTGTCAGCAAAGGTTGCCGTGTGGCTTCCTGGCTCACAGGAGCGTTCTGGAGGAAACAGCAGACTCTTGCCAAGCAGCTTTTTACTCGACTGTAGGACATGGCAGCAGAGTGGCCATTTAATGCAGGTTTCCTCCTGCTTCACGCACAAAAAGCCTTCCAGGTGTGGTGAAGACTCTTATCCAGAGGAGGTGAAGGACTGCCTAGTCATGGACATGTCTCGTTCAGTGATGGGACATCATGGGGCGAGGGGAGACCGGGGCCTGTAGCTCCCTCCCACACGGCAAGTCCCAGGGAGGTTCGGCTCAGTAGACCCAACAGTCCAGAAGCCACGGGCACCGCTGAGGATCCTCAGCAGCCATTGCACTGCTCAGAGCCTAGCAAAGCTGTTCCCTCCCCAAAACCACCTGAATGCGTCTCATCACCTTTGCTGGTCGGCCTCCCTGTTTGAAGGGAGTCCCAGATTGCATGTCTGGGTCCATCTGATGCTCCTTTTTATCTCTCTTTCAGCTGCAAGGAGAATTGGGGTTAATCTGCCCCAGTAGATCTCCAGAGGTCACACTCGCAGTGTGGCCTTCAATAGGTGACCTTCATCCTTAGAATCGTAGAATCGTTTAGGTTGGAAAAGACCTTTAAGATCATCAAGTCCAACCTTCACCTGCCTTTTGTCTTTTCTCTACCTTCAGCCTCTCCGTCCTGCTGCACATGTGCCAAAATGACCCTCAAAGCAACATCTGTGCCACATCTTCTGGGCTATGGTCATCCCAACCCAACACAGACTTGCACCCGGGGCTCTGGTGTGTGTCCCCGGCTATTTTTCCCCCCCAGTCTCCTTTCTTACTCCAATGGGTGACAGCCCCATGGTGTGGAACTTGCACATACTCCAAAAGCTCTTCTGACCTTGTGTGGACAGTGTGTGTTTTCTTCACCTGTAAAGCCCCATCCACGACTGGTCTTGGCAGGAGAAGCCCAGAGCTCAGCCCTACCCCTTCTTGTTGGAGGTGCTTCCAGGGGAGGTGGAAGGAAGAGGGACGTGTACCTTATTGCCTGCTTTGTAGGTTGAACATCAATCACCCCAAAAGGGCTGGTCATTTCTCGCCCTGTTCCCGGCCCTTACATGGTTAAACCCAAGAGCCTGGCAGCCCAGATGTCCGGTATTTGATCCTGATGGCTGAAATCATTAACTGGCTGCTGCTCTACCCCTGGGACAGCCATTAGAAGGGACATTAGAAGCATTTTGTTAGCACATCATTGGCACGCTGGCTTGGAAGTTCAGGCTTCATCGCTGCGGAGGCTGAGGCACCCGGTAAAGCTTGCCGCAAAAGCGCCGTGATTGAAATTTGTGAAAATAACTCACAGTCTGAGATTAAGCAAGCACATAAATCTCTATGGGATAAGGACCCAAATGATTTCCACCAAATAGTATCGCCTGACATGGCTGTTTTTAAAGTATCTTGTTCTTAAATGTTTAAATGTTGCAGCTACTGCTAGGATCTGCTTGACGATGTTACACTGTGACCCTAAACCCAACCATCTCACTCGAGAGTAGTTTGCTGAAGAGAAAGGAGGAATTAAAATAACTTGCCAAGTCAGAGCTGACAAGCCACCTAGAGTTTCCCAAATCGCTCTCTATAATGACATTAAATGGCGGTGGGTTTGCTCCCCAACTGAAGTAAGTTAAGCAGGAATTGTTCTGGGGGTTGTGAAATCCAGCTGGTCTCATTTGGGGTGTTCCCAGGGCCGGGACTGGGGTTTGTGGCTGAGCTCCATCAGCTCCAGCGCTTGCGATTTGCTTTGGGAGGGAAAATGTCTCGCGGGGGGAAGGTCCCCACAGACCATTCGCATACACCGCTTCAGCCTGCAATCCCCCCCCTCATTTCATTTTATGGCTTTCGTTTGTTGCTGGAAAGGCTCTCAAAGCTCATCTGTCACTTTTAACCCCCAAACGAGTTCCTATTGCAGTACTATCCCCTTCTCCCTGCCAGCCCCCCAAAACATGAAGACCCTCCTCTTGCTCAGACAACGCAGAGTGACCCACCAGCGCCAGCAAAGTGGATTCGGGAGCTGCCCAAGGAGACCCTGCGTTGGCCAGGTGAGGCATCCACGGGACAAAGGGCTGGGAGAGCAGGAGGACAGCAAGGGCGAACCCGCGGCCGGGGGTCCCTGGCTGTGCGTGGGGTGCCCAGCACAGCCTCCTGGGCCTGTGCTTGGGGTCCCTTGGAGGAAAGGGGGAGCTTTGGGACCCATCCACCACAGAGCACATCTGCGTGCAGCTCTGCTGAGCTCCGCGGGCGTTTCGGACACAGGCAGAGCATGGGCCCAGCTCCCGATAAGAGTTTGCTTTGTGCCGTCCACCCTGTAGGGCGTCTGCAAGCACCAGGTCGCTCTTACTTTTATTAAAGGAAAAAATGCAAAGAGCCTCGCAGCAGGCACTGGGGTAAGTTTTTAACTGCTTGCTTTGCTTAGCGTTAGCCAGCCCTCACACTTCAAGGAACCGTGCGGTTGGTTATCACAGCAATGATTTGGTCCGTCAGAAGCGCAGTGTTGATTATAAAAAGGCATCGGATCCCAAGGAAATTAACTGCAGCACATTCCTATGGGAAGTAATGGCAGCGTCAGTCCCTCGCCTTCTCCTGACTGCAAATCGCAAGCGCTGGAGCTGATGGAGCCCAGCCACAAACCCCAGTCCCGGCCCTGGGGCATCGTTCCAGCCTGGGCATTAACCGCCCCGTGTGGGCAATGCTGCCTTGCTAGCAATGCTGCTGCACTGCTTGATGCAAAATATTCCCCTGGGAGCAAAGCTGACTGTACTCTTAGAATCATAGAATCATAGAATCGTCTAGGTTGGAAAAGACCTTTAAGATCATCAAGTCCAACCGTTCCCCTAACCCTGCCATCCCACCACTAAACCCTGGCCCTAAGCACCTCATCTACCCTTCTTTTAAATCCCTCCAGGGATGGGGACTCAACCCCTTCCCTGGGCAGCCCCTTCCAGTGCCTGACAACCCTTTCTGTGAAGAAGTTTTTCCTAATGTCCAACCTAACCCTGCCCTGGCGCAACTTCAGACCATTCCCCTTCATCCCATCGTTTGTTACCAGGGAGAAGAGGTCGACCCCAACCTCTCTACAGCCTCCTCAGGCAGTTGCAGAGGGTGTCTTCTGCCCCTGGGATGGAGGTGCCATCGGCGAAGCACATGGTCATGGGCTGGTTTGCATTTCTCCCTATCAAGAGGGTTGCGTAGTGGTATAGGATCGCGTATAGGTATGTAGCACCAAGCGTCTGTTATAGGCCCCTCTGCTGCAGGGGGGAGCGAGGTAAATAAAATAAAATGAAATCAATCAAACCGAATTAGACTAACTGCTCGAATAACAAAAGTTCTGGGACTCTAATGCTTCCCACACTCCAGCAGCCATTTATTTCAGAAGCTCTTTTCTTAGCAGCTTTTTCATTTCATCCAACGCCAGACAGAAGCAAATTATTTTCTCTCTCGTTGTTGGGAGCAGGTCTACAAATAATTGAGATTTGACTAAAGGAGACCATTAAGTGGCATTAAGACTCTGAGTAATTTGGCGGTGGCGGTGCGTTGTGCGTGTTACTCTAGCCCCTCCTTATCAGCCACGCTGGCTTGAGATTCCCAACATCCAACAAAACTAAGGCAAAACTAAATGGTTTGACTCGGTCTCATAATTCGGCTGAGTTTGGGGACTGCCCGTATTTGGGGAGTGCCTGTCCCATGTGAGGCACGTTTAGAGAGGGAACAGATTCTAGGTAATTGGCAAATCACCCTAGAATGAGTATCTAAAAAAGGGGCAGGAAAGGGTTTGTCAGGCGCCCGATTCAAGCCTGGATCATTTACCATTTGAGTCACACAGAATCACAGAATCACAGAATTGCAAGGGTTGGAAGGGACCTCGGAAGATCATCTAGTCCAACCCCCCTGCTCAAGCAGGCTCTCCTAGAGCATGCTAGACAGGACTTCGTCCAGGCGGGCTTTGAATATCTCCAGAGAAGGAGACTCCACAACCCCCCTGGGCAGCCCGTTCCAGTGCTCAGTCACCCTTAGAGTAAAGAAGTTCTTCCTCATATTCAACTGAAACCTCTTATGTTTCAGTTTGCACCCGTTGCCCCTAGTCCTGTCACTGGACACCACTGTAAACAGGCTCCTTCCGTCCTCTTGACTTCCGCCCTTAAGATATTTGTAGGTTTTGATGAGATCCCCTCTCAGTCTCCTCTTCTTCAGGCTGAACAAGCCCAACTCTCTCAGCCTTTCCTCGTAGGGGAGATGCTCCAGTCCCTTTATCATCCTCGTTGCCCTCCTCTGGACTCTCTCTAGGAGTTCCTCGTCTTTCTTGAACTGGGGAGCCCAGAACTGGACACAGTACTCCAGGTGGGGTCTCACCAGGGCAGAGTAGAGGGGGAGGAGAACCTCCCTCGACCTGCTGGCCACACTCCTCCTAATACACCCCAGGATTCCATTGGCCTTCTTGGCAACAAGGGCACACTGCTCCATGTAAAGGCGTAGGAGGAAGCCCCACGGTGGGACAGAGCCCATCTCTCTCAGATGGCCCAGCCAGGGATTGCATGGCTCCATCGGAGCCAGGGATTGCATTTCCCAGCCTTTCCCTTTGCATGGCAGTGCTCTCTGTTGGGCTGGGGAGGACTTTGATTTCCAGAGGGGTAGGGTTTGCATGTGGAGGGGTTATGGGCAACCATGCACAGGAACGCCCAACAAGAGGCGTAAGTGGGAGCCCTGCCCTTACCCACCTCCCAGCCCAAAGCCCCGTCCAGCCCCCATGTTTGTGGGGCAGGATGAGCCCAACCAGCCTGAGCCGTGCGGGAGAAAGGGTTTCACGTTGGCTGACCATGACCAACCGTGGTCCCATGGAGGTGCGCGGGGGGATGCCACGCCAGGCTCAACCCTTACCAGCGGCACAAAACCAGGAGTGTTTCATGCTGTGAAAATGTTGTCGTTCTCCCCAGACAGAGAAGAGCCAACTGCTGCAGCAGGTAGCGTGTTGTTAAAGCTCCAGTTTCTGCAGTTGCAGCATGACGAGAGCTTTTTTACGTAATTTCTAAATTGCTCTCAGACAGACATACATGCTAGATCTCTGCCCTTCATACCAGCAGAGGAACAAGTTAAGAGCACAAACACTAGGTGCTCTCCTTCTGGACAGCACAGGCTCTTAGAATCATAGAATCATAGAATGCTTTGGGTTGGAGGAGACCTTTAGAGGTCATTTAGACCAACCCCCCTGCCATGAACAAGGACATCTTCAACCAGATCAGGTTGCTCACAGCCCCGTCCAACCTGGCCTGGAATGGTCCCAGGGATGGGGCCTCCACCCCCTCTCTGGGCAACCCCTGCCAGGGTTTCACCACCCTCAGTGTAAAGAATTTCTTCCTTAGATCCAGTCTAACCCTACCCTGCTTCAGTTTAAAACCATCACCCCTTGTCCTGTCACAGCTGGCCCTACTAAAAAGATTGTCCTCTTCCCAACTTTACTTCTAGCCCACGGGTTCCAGCTGCCGTATCAGCAAGGCATTCCCTTCCTCAGGTCAGATGCTAGAAATGAAAATAGCCACCGAAGGCCCATTTGACGTGGCAGCCCCAGATCCTCCAAAGGTTTCGACAGCATCTGCCTTGTGCCTTTTCACACTCTCTTGATAAGATGTAGTTTGTTCTGAAAATTGAAACAGGCTCATTTAACAATGTTTAGGGCCAAACCTCCAAGGGATGGAGTTATTAGATAAATAACTAAGTGTGACGGACCTTTTAGACACACCTGTTATCTTCACTGGTGCAGTTTAAGTCTCAGAACTATTATAAATTACATCAAACTACCTAATTTCAGGCTAGGTCTGCTCTCCCGGGCTGGTGTGAATTGAGAAGAATCCTCCTGGCATCCAAGAATTTATATGGATGAAACAATTTGGGCTGCTGGTGGGAGATACACCAGTCTAAGGCCAAGTTAAATGTTACCGTGTGTCTTGGGCTCCCTCTCCCTGGTGGGTTTCTCGTTTGTTCAGATCAAACGCTGTCACTTTTGGTATCTGTGCACCCCAGGATGATGTCGGTTAATGGTCTGGATGATGCTTCATGGCTGAAATCTGATCCAGAGGAATGGTTGAAAAAAAGTGACTCCATGGTAAGTGCCATGGCAGCGGCTGCAGCCCTCTTATCCTTCAGCCTCATGCAGAGGAGGAAGCCCAACCGCTGGGCACTGCCCAGTAAAATCTAGATTAAGCTCCGTCTTCTCCAGGACTGTAGCCCAGCCCAAGCAACCAGGCAAAATATTGCTTTCCACTGATGTTCAGCAAAAGGCTTCCTCCCGTAAAGGAGTGGAAAGAAGCAAACAGATCTGTGATCTCAAGTCAGGCAGGAAGGAGGGACCCCCCGTCCTGGTACCCTGATGGAGGGAACAGCAAGGAGCCATGGCACTTGCAGGGAATGAGGTGGGTTGGATTTTTTTTCTTCAAACAAGCTGTCATTTTATGGTGAAGACACTTCAAGTTTGGATTAGAGAGGGAAAATTTCCAAATGTAGGTGTGCAGTTGTCTGTCTCCCGTTGACTGGAGGGGTCTCTGTACACACGTGCCCAGCTTGTTTTACACCACCCTGGGGAGGGGGTGGGGGATGGTATCTTGTCATAGCAGCTTTGGGTTTACCCTCCTGGCCCAAAGAGTTCAAATCCACGTAACATCCCTCCAGCCTTTCGTTCTTGCTGCCGTGCATCGCTTGCTCTGTTTCAGAGAGAAAGCCATAGAGATTGCAAATGAGACCGTTGGTACCTGCCACGAGGATGGGGCTTTGCCATGGTCTGTCAGCTTTGGTGCGTGGTTGAAGCTTTCATGTGCGTCAAGCTGTAGGGGTACCCAACCATAATAACAACACCTAAACCATGGGTGAGCCTTCCTGGGCTCAGCGAGTCACAGGGCAGCGGAAAACACCTGCACCAGCAATTCCATGTCATTAAAATACAGCGCTTTTTGTGCTTTTGCTGCCTGGATAACTCCATCTGCTGGATGCCCATAAGCTCTTCATCGTCTTTGTGAAGGGAGGCAGGTCTCTGCCGTCCGGACACGACTGCGTGTTGGTGATGTGGGTGCTCCAGTGACATCCATGTCCGTAGCCCTGGAGGTGGGTAGAGGTGGCCTGAATAAATGAATGCCTACATGCATGTCATCTGCTAGCCGTGAGTAATGGGTGGGTGGCCATGTCTACAGCCCTTTTTCCTGCTTCTTCTGAGAAAAGCTGTGCTTGGATGCTTGCTAGGGCTTGCCGGGCTCTGCAGCAAGCTCCCATGCTCACATCTACTGGTTTTTCTGCTCAGCGAAGGGAAGCCCTCCAAGCAGCCCCTGCCTTCATTTGCTGGTCTCACCCACATTTTACCCCCACCCTTACTTTGCGTCGTGAGCCCTTCACAAAACTCCCACTTTGCTGACAAGTGTCATCTCCATGTAGTGTTTCTATGAGGAGCTGCAGCTCGTGGTGATGGGCAGGGCTGGGAGCACATCAGCCATAACCTGGACAAAAAATCCCCTCCAGGTCCTTTCACTCTGAGCAGCTGCAACAAGCCCTGCTTTGGTCCACCAGTTTTCCTTCACCCTCCTGAAGGGCCTGTGTTAAACTGGCAGAAAAACGTCAGCTTGAGCGTGAGACGCGATGTCTGCCCGTCTCTCGGTCCATCTGCCAGCCGGGAAGAGCGGCCACCTGGATGCTCGCTGTCCCCAGAGCTGCAAACCAGCAGCACCTCTCCTTGCAGCAGGTCCAACAGTGCCCGCGAGGCTGGGGCGGCCGTGAGGGATGTCGATGTTTCGGAGGAGCGACCCTAGGGAGAGCCAAGTGGACAGGGCAGCGGTGCCGCTGCTCAGAGGCAGCTTGCACGTAGTTATCCTCTAAGTCACCTTTAGGTCCCCATCTCCTCGGAGCAGGAGGAAAGAAAAAGGTGCTCGTAGATCCCCATAAATTCAGCGGTCCCATCCACCAGGTGGATGCATCATGTCTGGCGGGATGGGCCAGCTGAATTAGCTTAAACCCGCCGTCGTGGTTTAACCCGGCTGGCAACTCAGCACCACGCAGCCGCTCGCCCACTCCCCCCTTCCTCAGTGGGATGGGGGAGAGAATTGGGAAGGAAAAAAGGTTAGAGCTGAGGGCTGAGATAGAGACAGTTTAATAAGAGAAAATAATAATAATAATAGCAATAATGAGAATGGTAAGAGAATATACAGAATGTACAGAACAAGTGATGCACAATGCAATTGCTCACCACCTGCTGACCGATGCCCAGCCCGTCCCGAGCAGCGATCACTCCCCAAGCTGCAATCACTCTCCCGTCACCGACTGACCAACTAACCCCCCCGAGCATGCCGTTCCATGGTCTGGAATAGCTCTTTGGTCAGTTGGGGGCAGCTGTCCTGGCTGTGCTCCCTCCCAGCTTGTTCTGCCCCTGGCCGAGCAGGAGAAGCTCAAAAAGTCCTTGAGTAGTCTGAGCACTACTTGGCAACAACTAAAAACATCAGTGTGTTATCCACATTCTTCTAGTACTAAATCCAAACCACAGCACTATGCTAGCTTCTAGGAAGAAAATTAACTCTATCCCAGCCGAAACCAGGACACCCACGCTCTTCGGACACATCCACTGCCTGGGTTTGGCTTCCTACCACGGCAATATCATTGCAGCAGCAAGATGCACGGGGTCTTGGTTTGTGTGCGTGCACGCACGCAGTTTCGGCTGCAAAATGCAGCACCGTTGTGTCAAATAATGAAAACAATATCCTGCCCTGTTGCGCTAACGCTGGCTGGCATGTGAGCAGCGATTCCCCGGAGTGGAAGGGAAGGACGGCGTGAAAGAAATGGGTCACATTTAATTAACCAGTGACAAATGGGGCTGCTCGATGTATCAGCTGCATCGTGGCTACAAGCTTCAAATTATAGGCAACAGACTAAGTTGGGCATCGTGGAAATAATAAATAAAATGCTAAAAATGCAGTCCTTCCCGTAGCCTGGCTATTTTACAGACAAGCAGTGCACAAAGATAACTCCAATAAGGCTGGCATTCAAAAAATAATGAGTGGCTTGTGCATTATCAGCAGAAAAAAACCCCGTGAATTCTTGTTAAGTTAAAGGGAAATATTAATACACAACACTCCTGCTGGTGAAGTTGCCCCTGTTGCACTATGGAAATGAATCCTGGGAATTATTTAAAATAACACAATCAGACCGAGTTTATTTCCCTGAATAAAATGAAATCCCATTGGAATGTCTCTATTCTTCTTCATAATGCAGGGGGAAACAATTAAGTTTCAGGAGCTCCTCGCTACAGCCACTACATATTAAAGACGGGATGGGTTTTATTAGCAGGAGAGGTTTGCATTGCACAAGCAGAGAATGTCTTTTGAGTGCACTCTGCTGGCCGCGGGCCGAGGGATGAAGCGCCACCAGATCCCGCTTTGCTTTCTCACCCCAAATCCTCGCAGGAAGGCAGTTCCCCCGCCGGAGAAACCCACCGCGGTTTTTAACCCACCGTGGTTAAGGATGAAAAAGAACACGCTTATTTTAATTCAGTCTGGGGGCTTTGGGGGGGGCCTGATGGGATGCGGGGCATTGCCTCCGGCGTGCGGGCAGGTTTCCTCTGGATGCGGGGCTCCTGGAGGATGTGGGGATGAAACCTCCTGGGAAGGCACTGAGGGATCAGCTCTGGGAGTCTCACGCTTCCCAGGAACCTGGAGGAGAACAAATTAATTTTTCCCTGGGCCATTACACTGCGAGTGTCGCTGATGCTTCACGGCGGTGGGCAGGGAGCGTAGAGGTGTCCGGAGAAAGTGTTAATAAAATTCCAGCAGGGGGAACACCGTGGAACTGTGTTAAAGTTTGGAAGATTTTCCACTGAGCGGGCCAGCCTGCCAGCTGGTGCATGTCCAGAGGAGAGCAATGGAGCTGGGGAGGGGTCTGGAGCCCCAGGCTGCTGGGGAGCGGCTGGGGGAGCTGGGGGGGTTCAGCCTGGAGCAGAGGAGGCTGAGGGGAGCCCTCATCGCTCCCTACAACTGCCTGAGAGGAGGCTGTAGCGAGGTGGGGGTCGGCCTCTTCTCCCTGGTAACGGGCGATGGGATGAGGGGGAATGGTCTGAAGTTGCACCAGGACAGGTTTAGGCTAGACATTAGGAAAAACTTCTTCACCGAAAGGGTTGTCAGCCTCTGGAATGGGCTGCCCAGGGAGGTGGTCAAGTCCCCATCCCTGAAGGTATTTAAAAGGACAGACAAAGTGCTTAGGGCCAGGGTTTAGTGGTGGGATGGCAGGGTTAGGTTAACAGTTGGACTCGATGACCTTAAAGGTCTTTTCCAACCAAAGTGATTCTATGATTCTATGATAAATCAGTGTGTGACCATTTACACCTGCAAAGCAGCTGGCCCCGCTGGGTTATGCTGCTGGCAAGAGGGAGGTTGGGTGTGCATGGTCGAGCGTGGTCCTGCCCGGCCTCTGCTGCTTCGTGCTCTGCACCTGGAGGGTGTTGAGTTGCTCCTGTTGGAGAGGTGGGTTACAGAGGCTGCAACTGTACCAGCTCTGTGAAGGGAGGCTAAAGGGTTAACAAAAGGACCTTTGTGAAGCCAACTGTAGATCTGTCTTAAATTGCTAGCATTGTGTTTTAGGTTAACTTACTAATCGTATGAAGTAAACTATAGATAAGAAACTAACACTGTAGGGAATGCGTACTTTGTGGATATGAGGATAGCCAAGGATGGGGAGCGGTTTGGTACCGGCTGTGTTGTTCTGACAGTGGAATAAGGGGAGTAGAAGCTGGAGTTCACCAAAAGGACAAGGTGAAGAAGAGGAGTGGATGAAGTAAACGATCCCTGAAGACCACCAACTCAAATCACGGAGCACGCGCAGTTGGGAGGGACTTACGGAAATGACCTCTTGAAACTAATTTTAATACGAAGCGGGGACAGGTTATGCCTATGTATAGGTGTACTGGGAAACTTCATGTCTATGTAACACTTTGCTACATATAAAGGGGTAAGCTGGCACGTTGCGGTGTGCACGACTTTGGTGGGACTACCCCCCGTGCTGCCCAGCGCTGAATAAACATACCTACTTTACAATCTTACAGATTGGGGAAGCTGTTTTCTGCACGTCATCTGGATTGGAGGACATATGCACCATGCACAGCATTTGTTCCTGGAGGTGAAGCTCCAGCCCTGGAGCTGTGCTGCATCTCACCGCGCTCTGGTGGCCAAAATGCTCCAGGTGTCTTCTTGTGACACAGCACCGCAGCAGCCACCATGCATACTTTTATTTTATTTTTTTTTATATTTATTTATTTATTTGTTCCTCCCTTCATACTGTTACTGACCAAAGCAAAAGGAATTTAGGCCAGGAAACCCTGCGCTTGAGGACAAACACCCAGCCTGACCACCGCAAGAGCTGGTCTCCACTCTCAGCTGGACCTAAGCGAGCGTATTGAAATGGCTTACGCTAAATAGAGCGTTCTTAAAGGGAAAAAAAAAAAAAAAAAGAAAAGGTTTCAGAAGTGTGGACACCCAACTTGGTATCATCCTCTTTAAAATAATAGCTCCCGTCAGACAGCAGCGCAGCAATGTAATAACAGGAGATACTTTGCAGATCTCAGGCCCAGTAATTGCTATTCATGTAAAAGAACAGCAATCAAACCAAGACCTCCTCTTAGAGGGTTATATTGATTTTTTTTTTTTTAAGTATTGCTGCTGTGGACCTTGCTTTGTGTGTCCCTGATTACCTGCCCTTCCTTGAACCTCTGTCTTGTGGATTTTCATGTCTTTTTCTTTTTTTTTTTTTTTAATTCTCCAACCGAACACCCACGCCTGCCTCGATGAGCGCTGAGAAACCCCAGAGGAACAGGCTTTCAACAACTGTGCAGTGCACTTTGTTGCCCAAGAAGTCTCCTTCTGGTAGCAAACATGGCTTTGCCGCTGTCAGAGGCTCTCCTGAGAAAGTCTGCTTAGAAATGCTTTTAAGCTAAGATTCATGGCTGGCACATGAGGCTAGAGATTAGCATGACAAGCTTGAAAGGAGAAAAAAAGCCTGGGAGATGCAATGACTTGAAATTAATTTATTTCCCAGCCATATGTTGATGCCAACTGAGGACGGGAACGATGGAGAGCAAGAGGCCGTGTTTACTCCTAAGCAGGAGCTTGTCCTGGGCTACTGCTCCCATGTGCTCGGGGCTGTACAAGTGCAGGGGGAGGATGGTTTCCCATCTGAGAGCACATCTGGTGAGAACTGGATGCCTTCTCATTCTCTAATCCCTGAAATGTTCTTGCTTGCATGCCCACCCAATCCCCATCCAAGAGGACCTGTTAACCTCTTCTAAATGTTGATAAATGGAGGTAGTTCCCTTTGGGGGAGTGACAAAAGCTCTCACTGATGAACCCACAAAGCCTCCTTTGTCATCACTGTTCATATCTTGCCTCAGTCAGCCCCTAACTGTTGCCACCACAAACTGTCACAAAGACTTTCATGGAGCTTCAAGTGATGGATTCATCTTAATTATTCATCCAACCTAGACCTTGTACATACTGCATTAAAAAAACTCACAGAGGCGCCTGGATGGAATCTACTCCATTTTCATGCTGGCCATCCCTGAGCCAGTGCCCAAGCACCTACCACGTTTGACAGCCATGTCTTCATCGTCTTTTAAGGTTATTGACAGCCATGTCTTCATCATCAGGTGCTTTAAAGGTTATTTTTCTGTGGGAGAGCTCAGAGCAGCGTGGCTGAAAGTGATGCCAGGGCTGGCAGCTTCGAGGAGCCCAGCGCTCGCCCCTGGACCTGCCAGAGCCCCCCCTGCCATGGGACAAATCCAAGGAGCACCTTCACCCGAGCTGCAATGAAAGACTGGGCAGTTGGTTCTTGCTGGTTTCTGCCAAGTCACCTTTAGGTCCTTGGTGTCCCTGGACTGATGGCACTAACAGAGGGATAAGAGCATGATTCTGGAGGCTGGTTGGGAGTAACGTAGGAGCCAGGGAAAATTTAGACTGGGTATTGTCCCACATGGTGACAGCTTCACTGACTGTGACCTTCTGATCATTGCTATGCTTAGAGCATAACCATGGGGACAAACAGCTTGGAGCAATCCCCAGCCTTTAGACCAAAGGGTGACTTCTTCACAGTGACAGTGGTAGTCCACAGGGTAGTCCACAGACTAGAAAACTGCCCTACAGCCACCTGCACAGTGGAAGAAACCCTTTTGCTTCATGGCCTGAATCCAGCGCATGGCGGTGGCAGCAGACCAATGCGTGCTCTCTGGGTGATCACCCCGTGGGGAAGCATTGCCAGCAGCCTGCCAGAGGTCTCAGCATCTCTCTTGGCACCATGCATGGCCCTCACCTTGCCAGACAAGGGCAGTGATCCTCGGTGCAGTGCCTCTGAGCATACGAAAGCCTTTGCCGTCACCCTCGGAGGTTCACGTGGAGGACCACCCAGTCTGGACATTGCTCTGCTTTGGAAAACAATTTTAGGCAATGTTTCAGATCTTTCCAAAATGGGGTGGTGATAATAACCCTTTCCCTTTGTCCTGGTTTTAGCTGGGATAAGAGTTGATTTTCTTCCTAGTAGCTGGCATGGTGCTGTGGATTGGATTTAGTACTGGAAGAATGTTGATAACTCACTGATGGTTTGGTTGTTACTAAGTGGTGCTTGGATGGGCCAAGGACTTCTCAGCTCTCAGCTCTGCCAGGTGAACAAGGAGCTGGGAGGGGGCACGGCCAGGACAGCCGACCCCAACTGGCCCCAGACCATGGGGCCTCATGCCCAGTATAAAAACTGGGGGAAGAAGAAGGAAGGGGGGGACGTTGGGAGCGATGGCGTTTGTCTGCCCCAGTCACCGTTACGCGGGATGGAGCCCGGCTGTCCTGGGGATGGCTGAGCACCCCCTGCCATGGGAAGCAGGGAATGAATCCCTTGCTTTGCTTTGCTTGCTTGTGGAGCTTTTGCTTTCCCTTTTCAACTGTCTTTATCTCAGCCCACGAGTTTTCTCACTTTTACCCTTTGGATTCTCTCCCCCAGCTCATCGTGGGGGGAGTGAGCGAGTGGCTGCGTGGTGTTCAGCTGCCTGCCAGGTTAAACCACAACACCCTTGGAAGCCCATTCAGCTGGATCCAGAGTACCGGGAGGAGCCAGGCTTCCCTGGACACATGTGACAAAGTACCCTGGTTGATTTTTAAGACATTTAAAACACTTCCCATAAATGGCAGGGGAATGTGCAGCATCTGGAGTAGTGGGTTTTGTGCAAATGCTGATAGGCAATGGTCTGTGCCAGCCTGGAGTAGATGGAGTGACTTATCCATCTGCCCCAACCAAGCCCTTGGGATGGAGCTTCTTGGAAATGCCAGCCTGGGTTATGTTACACCTCCAAAAGTGCACCAAATGCAGCTGCCGTGCCTCGATGGCCAATGTGCTTTTGAAAACATAACGTCCCTGCACCTATAGGCTTTTTCCTGTAAGCATGGGAAATACTGCAGTGGGTCCGATGTATGGCTCCTGGTCTGCAGGAACTAACTTCAGGCATTGCAAAACTCTTCTGCATTGTGAACGTAATTATATTTCCTCATTCAGGCCAGTGAAAAGGATTTGAGACTAAAATAGAGTGGAATTTGGGACCAGATGCTATTAGAGGTGCAGTCTGGGTGAAATCAATGGAAATGTCTCCTGGCTTTTAAAAAGGGTTGTAATTGTCTAATATGCACTAAGTTTTCTAAAAAAAAAATCGGTCTTTTAATTTATATCCAGTTTATTAGGTACTTCACACACCTGTCTAATAATTTTAACAGTAAAAGGCTGTTCACCTCAATAATAGCTTACGGCAATGAGTTTTACAGGTGAATTCAAGACAAAAATTTCTCCCTTTTCATCTATTTTCAGAAAAGATGCTTTTCTATTCCTGTTTCAGGTGAGTCAGACTTTTCTTCCCCTCCTGTTATTTCCTAATGTCTCTTTTTCATCTTTGCAAACTGCTTAGCAAGGTGGGCTGAAAAAATGGAAGTGAGCTGAGCTGAACCACAGACCTATTTCAGTTCAGCTTGGGTGGAGGGGGGATGAACTTGCTCCATTTGGAGCGTCCTTTTCTCTGCCTTATTTTACTGCTTCTCCAGTGGGAAGAGCAGGAAGCCACCAACAAGAGCGGGGATGCATCCCCTGCAGATACCCTGGTGGCTGTTGTTTATCTTCTCAATTTTATTTTTCATTTTGTGGAAAAGCCAGAATGTCATGGCTGAGAAAAAAACGTGCACCGTTCTCAATATGACTGAAAAGTTAATTAAATAAAATTTTAGGCAACACAAGAGCATTAGTGCATCTAATTTCTTTCCACATGCATGTTTCCCTTGCGTCTTTAATCATTGCTGTCTTTGCACCCCAGAAAGAAGAGACATCAAGTCCTGGGGCAAGTTAGAGCATCCCAAAGACTCTTTTGAACTACACTGCAGGACAGCCCACAGAATCACGGAATGTCAGGGGTTGGCAGGGCCCTCAGGAGATCACCCAGTGCCACCCCCTTGCTCAAGCAGGCTCACCCAGAGCAGGGGGCACAGGACAGCATTCAGGCGGGGGTTGAAGATCTCCAGAGAAGGAGACTCCACAGCCCCCCTGGGCAGCCTGGGCCAGGGTTTGGGTACCCTCAAAGTCAACAAGTTCTTCCTCACATTCACCTGGAACCTCTTCTGCTTCAGGTTGTGCCCATGGCCCCTTGTCCTGGCGCTGGGCACCACTGAGAAGAGCCTGGCTCCGTCCTCGTGACCCCCACCCTTGAGATATTTGTAGGTGTTGATGAGATCCCCTCTCAGCCTTCTCTTCTCCAGGCTGAACAAGCCCAGCTCCCTCAGCCTTTCCTCGTAGGAGAGATGTTCCAGTCCCCTCATCATCTTTGTTGCCCTCCTCTGGACTCTCTCTAGGAGTTCCTCATCTTTCTTGAACTGGGGAGCCCAGAACTGGACCCAGTGCTCCAGGTGGGGTCTCCCCAGGGCAGAGCAGAGGGGGAGGAGAACCTCCCTCGCCCTGCTGGCCACGCTCCTCTTAATGCACCCCAGGATGCCATTGGCCTTCTTGGCAACAACTGCCGGTGTCAGCAGGAAGGTGGTTTTTGCCTTGCTCTTGCAACCACCAATCTTCCTTCAGAGTCAGGTTCATAGCAGTGGAAGGAAGATAGCATGAACTGGTGGCAGATGTGATGGAGGACCAGGCGTATGAAGTCTAATTGAGGACTTCAGCTATTCTTGTAAGAAATTGCCCAATAAATTAAAATATCAAATATTCATCCAGTAATCTGTTTGACATTCCATTCGAACTCATGCATTTTGAGGGGAATACATATTTGGCCATTTTATTAATAACCTATCTATTATTTATGTGTTTCTGTATTATTCATAAAACAGAAAAATAAAGAGTGTTTTTCTATTGAAGTGCACATGTGGGAGTAGAAAGAAAAAAAGAGTCTACCATACATTAATTAAATGAGGATTACTGGAACTTTTAAAGATATGCACTGTAGATCAGATTTCAGATGGGTCAACTCTCCATTCCTCCGGAGATGGTTTTGACTATTTTCGGTTTGAACTAGGAGTTTCAAACCAGTTTCTGGGATGAAAGGGTTTAATTTAGGATTTCAGCCAACTTTCAGAGGAAGAGGGCTCGTAGCTTGCTATCCTTATTTCAATATTCACCCTTTGCTGTTGTTTCAGAATATCTTGAATTCCTTCTCAGACATTACATATGCAAGCGAGGTCAGGTCTGCATAGAGAGGTAGCACTTTTAATTGGTTTGATGGTAGAAAGCATAGAGCAAGCACATTTTCAGACATGAAATATTACCTCTTCCAACAAATATCTCATTTCTTTAGACCAACACATCCGTATTTTGAACAGCAAAGTGCGGGACTAGTGCAGGTGCCACTTCTAGTGCCACACCGTGTGGGATGGCTCCCAATGAGAGTCACTTAGGAAGGTTGCAGTTTAACTCTCACAAAAATGAATATTAATCTCTCAATTTCTCTCTTCTGGGTACAATGCAGGTTGCCAGTAGGTGATAAGGGCAGCGCTGGATCACAGCATCTTCCACTGAAACCAAAATATCAAATGACTGCTAACCCCCAGTATCAATACAGGCTGGGGGAAGAAAGGATTGAGAGCAGCCCTGCCGAGAAGGACTTGGGGGTGCTGGTGGATACAAAGCTGGACATGAGCCAGCAATGTGCCCTGGCAGCCCAGAAGGCCAATCGTACTCTGGGCTGCATCAGGAGGAGCGTGGCCAGCAGGTCAAGGGAGGTAATTCTGCCCCTCTACTCAGCTCTGGTGAGACCTCACCTGGAGTACTGCGTCCAGCTCTGGAGCCCTCAGCACAAGAAGGACATGGACCTGTTGGAGCGGGTCCAGAAGAGGGCTACTAAAATGATCCGAGGGCTGGAGCACCTCTCCTATGAGGACAGGCTGAGAGAGTTGGGGTTGTTCAGTCTAGAGAAAAGAAGGCTGCGGGGAGACCTGATTGCGGCCTTTCAATACCTAAAAGGGGCCTATAGGAAAGAGGGGGGAAATCTTTTTAGTAGGGCCAGCTGCGTTAGGACAAGGGGTAATGGTTTTAAACTAAATCAGGGTAGGTTTAGGCTAGATATAAGGAAAAAATTCTTTACAATGAGGGTGGTAAACCACTGGAACAGGTTGCCCAGAGAGGTAGTGGAGGCCCCATCCCTGGAAACATTCAAGGCCAGGTTGGATGGGGCTCTGAGCAGCCTGATCTAGTTAGCAGTGTCCCTGCTGACTGCAGGGGGGTTGGACTCGATGACCTCTAGTGGTCCCTTCCAACCCAAAACATTCTATGATTCTATGATTCTATGATTCTATAGAGACAACAGGAAGAAAATGTATAGAGTATACGAGTTCTCTTGTCTTACTGCTTGTGGGGCCTTTCTTGATGAAAAAAAAAATGCAACGGGGATGGTTTTCCCTACGCAGTGAAGCTCAGGATTGGACCTTGTAGTCCATATCTAATTTGACGGCACCATCTCACCATCCACAGGCTGGAAAAATGGCTCCCACGGTTTCAGCTCTGTGAGAAGAGCAGAGGCTGAGTGCCCTCCTTCATACCCAAGTCGAAATGCTGGGAAGCAAAGCCAAAAATAACCCCAGCCACTAGTGTCCAGAAAACTGGGCAAACTGTGTTAGTGAAAATACGTATGAGGATAAAACAGTAAGGGAGATACTGAAGGACAGAATGACTTAGCCATAGGATAGTTTTGCCTCGCCTGTCTTTGATTGAAAGGATAATAAAGGATTTTCATAAAAGCTATTCTCAGGCTAGGACTGATAAATAATTGTATTTGACTGCATTCTGCACTCGTGAATTCCCTGTTGTGGCTGAGGGTGGAGGTTGTGATTTTCTTTTTTGCTTTAATTATACAAATATGATAAGAGGCGCTTGTTCTCCTCTTTCCCAACAGGGAGAAGGAATAAGCTCACAACATTAAACAATTTACCAAAAGTTGCACCTTTGATTGGCCTCAGGCAGCTACATGACTACATCCAAGATTAAAATACAATAAGCATTAGAAAACAGGCTATATGTTTAATAAACCCAACCCAGAATTTGCTTTCCAGTCACAGTTTTAAAGCAACCTGAAGCATTTAACCGCATATGTCAGTGTGGAGCCAGGGACCTCATGAGGTTGGCTCAGGCAATGGGTGCAAGCATGGGGTTAAGGGGATGTGCATGGCAGGATGGAGTCAGCAACGGTCTGGAGCAGGAAGGCAGGCTACTGGGTCTGAGGATGTGTCATGGTGCAAAGCTGGAGATGGGGGGACAAGGAGAAACCAACACGCTTAGGTGCCTCAACTTGTCCTCCAGCAGAGAAATCCCACAGGGAGGTGGCCAGCGTTTGTAGGACTTGTCTCAACAAGGCCATCTCTTAGGCGTGAGGTAGTCTGCTCTGCCTTATTGAGAACTGAGATACCTCTGGACATGCACAGGAGAAGACCTTTATGCATGGGAGACCTTTAGGACTACCAGGAACAAAGGAACTTAGAGACCCCAGAGCAGGGAAGCAGGCAGACAAAAGTTCAGGATCATATTTTTAGACTTTGTTGCATTTTTTCATTTAAATTTTGCCTCCTTAAGAGAAAAAAAAAAAAAAGCCTTTAACTAGGCAAAGTGAAATTCATTGCAGTAAATGGTGAGGGGTCTGGAGCACAAGTTTTACGAGGAGCAGCTGAGGGAACTGGGATTGTTTAGTCTGGAGAAGAGGAGGCTGAGGGGAGCCCTTATCACCCTCTACAACTGCCTGACAGGAGGCTGTAGTGAGGTGGGGGTTGGCCTCTTCTCCCTGGTAATGGGTGATAGGACAAGTGGAAATGGTCTGAAGTTGTGCCAGGGCAGGTTTAGGTTGGACATTAGGAAAGATTTCTTCACAGAAGGGGTTGTCAGGCTCTTGAATGGGCTGCCCAGGGAAGGGGTCAAGTCCCCACCCC
Organism: Butorides virescens; assembly: GCA_017310255.1. Taxonomy (NCBI): domain Eukaryota; kingdom Metazoa; phylum Chordata; class Aves; order Pelecaniformes; family Ardeidae; genus Butorides; species Butorides virescens. The sequence continues at coordinate 112,041 of JADKXX010010382.1, read as the reverse complement.
TGGAGGTATTTAAAAGCCGGGTAGATGAGGTGCTTAGGGCCAGGGTTTAGCGGTGGGATGGCAGGCGTAGGGGAACGGTTGGACTTGATGATCTTAAGGGTCTTTTCCAACCTAAACAATTCTATTCTATTCTATTCTAAATGTCAGTGCATATAGTGGCATCAGCTTGGGAGGTCATACTGAATATAATTTCAAATTACAGAAAGAGCTACCTTTCCTAATTACCATAGATAGTATGGTCATAAGCTGAGATAATACTTATCTTGAAATATGAAATCATCTCTGTGGAATCTTTTTGGTTTAACCAGAGTTAATATTTAATTATTAGAATTAATCCCATAGTCAAATGGTGAGTTTTGAGAAAGCTGCACAGCCCTGCTGAGCCTTCAAGAGACAGATGAGACACCTGGTCCTGGAAGAGCAGTTGGGCACTTGCTTTCCTCTCCTTCTCAGATCCATTTTCTTAGTCCTTATCTATGTGTAATCATTTTTCTTAGGCCTTTTCATTCCTGTATATACAGTCAGCCCCTACAATAGGAATGATGGGAGCTTTACCGCAGTGCCCAAGATGTCCTATATCCACTAAATGGCCTTGGAATGAGCTCATCCAACATTTTTACAAGGAGTGCCATGGAGAAGATGAGGGGGAATGTACACAAGTCGCTCTTGGGGAGATTCCAATTGGACAAGAGAGGGAAATTTTTCCCCATGCAAACAGTCAATCATTGGAATAATGTCCCCAGAGGAGGGGTTGACTCCTCCACATTGGACACTTTGAAGCCTCAGCTGGACAGGGTGCTGGGCTATCTTGTCTAGGCTGTGCTCTTGCCCAGAAAGGTTGGACCAGATGATCCTTGAGGTCCCTTCCAACCTGGGATTCTAGGATTCTATGATTTTTAAGAGAGATAAGCTCATCTTAAGGCTGGTGTTTGATGTTGAGCATCCGCCGATGCAGCTGGCTGATGCAGATTGTCCCTGCACTCACGGTGAATGGGTCTGAAACCAGCAGGTCTTGCTGAACCTCTCTACCTCCAGTGAGCTTTGGTGATGCCAGAATGACTGAATTTGTGCATTTCCTCATGAAAAGCAAACTCTGTGCCTATTCAAGGATTACAGCTCTTACAGTTTTCTTCTCTTTTTCTCTATGGAAGAGGAAAAGAGAGAAAATAACCCTTTGTCTGCATGAGGGCACATCTGCAGCATAGTGATATTTGGTGAGAGCAAAACAGATGTCCCCCTTCTTTTGATGTTTTCAGTCATTTTTCCTTTGCAGATAGCTACGGTTCCCTACCTTGCACCAAGAAACAGAAACATCCCGCGGGTGCGATCCAAGGCCTGGCTGGTGGGTGTCCTCCCACTCCTTTTGACTGGGCTCTGGATAGAAATTCAATAGCTTTTTAAGGCCTTTTATAATGCTTTGTAAGTGGGAAGGTCTGCAGTGGTAACAGCAGCCAGCAGGCACAAGCCGGCCCTGTTTGCAGCTCCTTTTGGAGCCCTGGTCTGTCCCTCCTTCAGTCTGCATATCTGGTGAGGAAGAACATCCAAGTGCCAACCAGAGAGCAGTTCTGTGCTAGCCCAAGGTCGTTCATTAATATTGATTTATAGTCTTGATGCGCCATTTGTGCAAGTTTTTATGTGCACAGGTATTTGTATGTCTACAAAGCAGAGGTAAGTATGTCTGTGTACGTATATAAGCACACATCGACATGTATAGACATAAATACATGCAGTCATTCACAAGCACGTGCTTTAATTCTCTGCTGCCATAACCGTTATATCAGCTTCCAGTCCTTGAATCCCGTGAATCCTTTCAGTTTATAGAACATTTATCGGCAATTAATCAGTCTAATTCTGTGCTGAGCCCTTGTATCAATGTAGACTTTCCTGCCTTTCCATTTCCATGAGGTGCCCCTCACCCTGCAGTGCGGGGCAGGGAGAGGAGGGCTCCCAGTGCCGCCTTCCCCAGACCGCTCATTACCTTCCATAGGCTTATTTTGCTCCTTGCTGTTTGTCTCCAGCGTAAGGAAATCCAACTTAATTGTGAACAGAGGAGGCTTGCAGAGTCTTCATTCTTTCTTTTTAATTTTTTTTCTACACTAATTCCTCCTTTACATAAAATAATCAATACTCTATATAGATGAGCCACACGCAGTAGCTTGTGAATTTTGCCTGCGTTATTTTCTATGTGTCGTCTAGTGATTCACTCGCTCTTTCTCCCTTGTTAAGCAGAGGACTCTGTTACACTCCCTGTTAACCCCATTAGCATTTCCACAACTGACACAGTTAATAGAGAAACTTGGGGAGTGTGAAGACAGCTCAGTCATGCAAATGTGGAGGAAGCAAGAGGTACCGCAAGCTCCATATTCCCACCAGAAGATAAAACAAACACACCACTGCTCACTGGGTAAAGACACAGGCTGTCCTGGTCATGCAGGAACATCAGAGAAGATACCGAGAATCACAGAATCATAGAACCATAGAATTGTTCGGGTTGGAAAAGATCTTTAAGATAATCAAGCCCAACCATTCCCCTAACCCTGCCATCCCACCACTAAACCTTGGTCCTAAGCACCTCATCTGACCAGCTTTTAAATCCCCCCAGGGATGGGAACTCGACCCGTTCCCTGGGCAGCCCCTTCCAGCCCCTGACAGCCCTTTGGGGAAGGAATTGTTCCCCAGGCCCAACCTCACCCTGCCCTGGCACAACTTGAGGCCGTTGCCCCTCGTCCCATCGCCCCTTCCCTGGGAGCAGAGCCCGACCCCCCCGGCTCCCCCCTCCTCTCAGGCAGTTGTAGGGAGCGATGAGGGCTCCCCTCAGCCTCCTCTGCTCCAGGCTGAACCCCCCCAGCTCCCCCAGCCGCTCCCCAGCAGCCTGGGGCTCCAGACCCCTCCCCAGCTCCGCTGCCCTTCTCTGGACACACTCCAGCAATGCAATGTCTTTCCTGTAGTGAGGGGCCCAAAACGGAACACAGTATTTGAGGTGTGACCTCACCGCACTGAATGAGCAGAGACTTCCCAGCACACAGAACAGGGGATATCTGGAAAGTTAAATTTTGCCTCAAAGGTCAGAAATTATAAAAGGAAAATGAGAATGGCCAAAACCCAGCAAGTTATGTGACTGTACCCATAAAAAGGGCTAAATAGAATGAAGATCAGGGAAAACTGAGAAAAGGCCAAATGCTGAATGAATTTGCCTTTGTTTTCTGTGGGGAGAAGGGTGTCCAGGAGCCTGAACCCTCCATCTACTTTACAGAAATGAAAGTGATGCAGCAGAAATTGCAAAATACAAACGGCAAGCAAACTTCCAACCGCTGCATGCGAACAAGCCAAGGGTCTATCCTCTACCTTCAGTAGTGAAAACAAAACCCCACAAAGCATCAGTATCAACAGCAAGGCTAGTCAAGGGACCAAGAGCTTGAGAGCCAGGTCTTTGTGGGTTTAGCATCTACTATACTAAAAAAAACCCCGTGTATGTGAAGGGGCCTGAGGAACTCCAGCCTTGGTGGTTTGAACTCAATATTCTGCTCAGTCTCCAAATGCTTTCTGAAGGAAAGAGTAATTAAGGGTGTGAAAGCAAAGGGTAGACAGGATAAATTACATCATGGTATTATCAATGTTAGATTACAGCAGAGACATTTTGTATCTTTTTTTTTTTTTTAATATGAAAACAGTTTCTTAGATAAGGGAAAGGCAGCAGATCCAGGCTATCTAATTTAAGTAAAACGTTTGACTTTGTTCCCCACGGGAAATTATTGCCAAAGGGAGAGATGCTGGGGATTAAGACCTATATTGCCAGCTGGTTAGGGAGCTGGCCTAAGGGAAAGTGTCTGGGTGTGTTGAGCAGGGGTGTCTTGGGATGGGGGTGGTGACTGATAGAGATCACTACAGATACGTCTTTGCCAGGTCCTATTTAATATGGACATTGATGATGTCAGAGAAGGAACCATGGATCAGTAGTGGTAGCTGCAGAGATCTGGGGTATTCACACCTCTAAGCTCTCTACATTTTAAAAGAAAAAGCCCCCAAACCACTGGAAATGTGAAGCCAGAGCTGTGAAGAAATTTGGGGTATCTAACTTCAGTGCTTGTGCTAAGGAGCTGGGCTCCGCATGCAGCTTTTGGGAGAGGAGCATCTGTAGGGATAAGCAGAGCGCCCCAGAGAAGAGGCCAACCCCACTGACTGGGTGATGGTACAAACACCTCCCAGACGTGCCAGCTTGTCAACCACAGGGAAGTCACCTTGGTGAGAGGTGTTGCTAGCACTGAAGAGGACCAGTTTATTGCGAAGGCGTTGGATAACTTGAAAAGCAAGATGTTCAGAAGAGGTCACTGTGGCAACTCTGCGAGGGCATCTGTGACCAGCCCAGGGTGAGATGGATAAATAAGGGCTTTGTAAAGCTCCTAATGATTTTGCATTTGTTAGCACTGAACTGAAAGAGCCATCATGTTGCCCATCTCCACTGGCTTATCCAGCTCGGTGTAAGTATTCTTCCTCACTCTGCTGGACGAGGCTTGGAAATGAAGGATTACTCCTTAACTTAATATTTCTTAAAACCCAAGTGAATTAGCTTTATTATGATTTTGCAGGCAGTGGTATTTGGCTAGATATTAAATTAATGGAATCAGGAGGGTAATTTAGGTTGGAAGGGTCTTCTGGAGGTCACCTAGCCCAACGTCCTTCTCAAAGCAGCCCAGATGCAAAGTCAAATGAGGTAGCTCAGGACCTGGACCTGTTGACTTCTGAGTAGGTCCAAGGACAGAGATCCCTTCTTTTTACAGCCATGGCAAATTCACATATTTCTACTTCGAGGAACGTTTGCTTGATTCATCTGTTTGCACAGTTTTCCCAAGGAGCTGGGGCGTTATTCACACCAACTAAGCTCTCTACATTTTCAAAGAAAAAGCCCCCAAAATGACTGGAAATGTGAAGCCAGAGCTGGCTTCCACAGGCTGTAAAGATGGTGACTGTTTCTCTGTACCGAGAATTTTGGGAGATAAAACGGCCAATCACAGCGCTTATTGTTCAGCCGTGATAATTGTTTCCTTTGGCAGGAGTCAAGAGTTCCTTTTCTTGGGGGTTTATCTGGAAAGTGAAGTTTCGTACCCAGAAAATCAACTAAAATATCCCATGCCCACAGGTGCATGGGCTGTGAAATACTGCGAAAGCTTGTGGTGTCCTGGACATGCTGGGAGAATGCACAGCTGGGAGGACCAGAGCATGTCACCAAGTAGGGTTAGACAAACCACGCTCTGGTGCTGTGTTTAATGCCTGGTCAGCCAGAGATTTCTGCAGAAGTGTAAATTACAATTGTTAAAAGCCCCTTGTGAAGGTGACAGAGATCACATGAACTTTTTCTGCATTGGAAATGCAAATATGACAGTTGGTTCGTATGATTTGTAATGTACCTGTAGGGTTTTGGAACAACTCTCCCAGGGCAAACAACTACCATTGGTTGTATGGTCATTGTCATGCTCATTGCCACCGTTACGTGCATCATCAGTCCTCAGAAGTGGAAAAGAAACACATTTGTGCAGTTGTGGCCCTAAAATTGCTTTGCTTCTTGCTCCTGATTGACAGAGGCTTTCCGTGCGACACCAAACACATCCCTCTGCCTTCTGCCTCAGTTCTCCCAGCAAACCAGACACAATACTTCTTCCCCTCCCAGGGTAAAATCACACAAAGCACATTAATGTTAACGAATTCATTAATGATAGCACTCAGGTAACTATGGTGATGAAGGCCATGTAAGTACCTAAATAAATTAGAGGGGCTGTGCCAGAGCGTGGCCCTTCGACTACCATTTATAACAGCATTCAGGCATATTACGCTCCTCCAGGACTGATGAATTGTGCTTTGCAACATTAAATCTACTGCAGAACACAAGGAGGTTAAATAATAAAAGTGATGTTCATTATACTGAAATTAAATAGGAATCAAACCCACCAAATTCTTGAGCCATTAGCAGTTGAAACCAACCATGCTTCTGCCAAAAAGCCAGCTTGCTCCCATGGCCTGCAAAATGAAGTTTGCTTGGGTGAAAGCTCCCCGGCTGGCCGTGCTGCTGGCCTGGGAGCCGGGGTTGGGGGAGCGCTCCAGCCCCCGCCGCGGTTTGCTCCCCTCCTTGGGGAAAGGGGGAGGAACGACGATGCAGCCATGAAAAATAAGCTGCTACAAACGATGAAGTTAAACAATACCGTCTTGCTCAAATGGCTGGGATTGCGACAGGAGGCTATTTAAATAATTTGCAGTGACCTGAAGCTGCCACCGATTTCAGGTCTCTGTTTTCTCTTCACTTTTGTATCGCTGATGCTGCTGCCAAAATGTGATGATTTAGGAACCTGGCTGAAATATTGGCTCACATTTCTTCCCCAGTTGCCTTGAATGCTTTCAGCGTGCTATTCCTCAGCGAGTCTTGTCAGAAGGATGTCTTTCACTGTATTATATCTCTCTGGAAGTGAATGCAGCAACAGATTGTTATTGCCATTCAGAAACCTTCCCTCTCCATGGTTATGGATGAGAAAACTCAGAGGCACCTTCCAGAAATGAAGTTCCTTTGAAATCTAAAATAATTTTCTGGTCTACTGGTGCCCTGTAGTATAAAGATGGAGTAAAGTGGTGAGTGGGACTGTCTTTGTTAAACAATCCCCTTAAAGGGGACAGGCTAAAGAGCTTTAATACTCACCACCCCAGAGTGGTCATGATGCAGTTATTATTTGATAGCTTTAAATCTGCACCGCTTGAAAGCAGCAGAAAGCAACAGCCTCGTTCAGCACAGGACGGCTCAGTTAGTGCAGAGCAATCATTTAAAGTGAAACCGTGTGGCACAACACGTGGGCTACTAAAATGCTCTGAGGGCTGGAGCCCCTCTGCTCTGGGGCCAGGCTGGGAGAGTTGGGAGTGTTCAGCCTGGAGAAGAGGAGGCTGTGGGCAGAGCTGAGTGCAGCCGGTCAGGGCTTCAAGGGGGCCCAGAGGAAAGGGGGGGACAAGCTTTTTAGTAGGGCCAGCTGGGACAGGACAAGGGGGGATGGCTTATAACTGAAGCAGAGTCGGTTTAGACTGGATCTAAGGCAGAAATTCTTTGCAGTGAGGGTGGTGAAACCCTGGCAGGGGTTGCCCAGAGAGGGTGTGGAGGCCCCATCCCTGGGACCATTCCAGGCCAGGTTGGATGGGGCTGTGAGCACCCTGGTCTGGTTAAAGGTGTCCCTGCTCCTGCAGGGGGGTTGGGCTGGGTGACCTCTGGGGGTCCCTTCCCACCCAAAACATTCTATGATGCTAACACAGGAAACCTTCATTTATTCTCCAGGGCGAGCAATGCTCCCAGCCAACGTGGCAGCAGCACCTACCATCCCTGTCCCCCTGGGCTCTGGTCTCTGCCCAGTCCTTGGCTTGTTAAAGAGCATCCTTCACCGCATTAATCCAGCTTCAGCTTGGCCTCCATGCTTTGTTATAAGCCAGGTAATGAATCGTTTGCTGTGATGGAGGTGGGTTGCATGCCTGGTGCATGGGAGTGCCTTCAGGCTGCCTCAGCATCACACCAGCACCCCAGCCCATGTGCGCAGAATCATGGAATCACAGAATTGTTTAGGTTGGAAAAGACCTTTAAGACCATTAAGTCCAACCATTAAGAAGCCACTGAGGTCCATGAGGAGGATGTGAACAAGCTCCCAGGGCTTTGGGTAGAGCAGGAAGTGGAGGCAGCATGAGGCTGCTGGAGAAGGGAGGTGGGTTGGGGCGTGGGTCTCCCAGCATCTGCACTTGGGAGAGGCTCCGAGCAGCCCGGGGGTGGCCCGGCTCCTCTCCAGGCATCCACGTTGATGGGCTCCACTCCACAAGGGAAGCTGCGAGGTGGTGGCACGTGGAACTTCGCACCTACAGCCGCACAACTTCAGCAGCATTGGGAGTGTGAAGGAGAGCTGCGTTCCCAGCAGAGAGGGAAGAGCTGGAGCCACGGCGGAGCCGGCGGGAGGATAAAATGCCACGCAGATGAAAGATGTTCTGGCATGGATGTGACTTGGGATGACAATTCAAGGTCTGGTGCTTTGCTGCGAATAAGAGTGAGCTCTTGGAGCGGAGGCAGTGCCCTCCTCCGGCAGCGCGCTCCGGGCGGCGGACGCAGATGTGCAGAGCACAGCTGGGGAGTGGGCTGCAGCGCGCTGCTGGGCGGCTGATCTTCACACGGTGTAAAAATGCAAACGCCACTCTCGCTCAGGGCACTTTGGGAGCTGCGCGCCTGCCAAAGGAGAGCGTAGGAGACTGGTGAGAGCGGAGAAGAATATTTTTCTGAGTGTCGGGAGAAAACTGCCCTTTGGTGGTCTATTATAGTGGCTCTCAGGGAGCTTTCGGATCTGCGGGCCCACACAAAGGAGTTTGCAACAGCTGCCATAAATGAGCCCAGTCCTCAGCCCGGACCCCATCTCCGCACCCCCAGCCCGCTCTCACAGCTCCTCCAGCTGAGACATCCCATCTCAGACAGCACCTTGTGCAGACACAGCAAAGCTCTCCATGAAGTTGACAGGAGATGTCTCCAAGCACAAAGCAAGCCGGGCGTTACCTTGCATGGACCAAGGAAATGAAAATAACATAGCAAAGGGCAATTCTGGCTTCATTAATTAAAGCCTTGCCATGAACAATGCACCGGGCTAACGAAGAGAGACACTAGGTAGGCACAGGGTGAATTAATATCCAAATGACATTATTGCTGAAGCAAGGCAAGCTTCACAGGGAGCAGTGGGCAATGGAAATGCAAAGCAGCAGCTCATGAAAGCATCTCAAAATAAACTTGATTCATTTAGACCTGGTGCTTATTACAGGGGAAACCAGGCACAGCCTACTAAAAGTGCCGCGCGCGGGGAGACGCCGGAGCAACGTGATGCTCGCGGATCTAGTGGGTGGAAGCAGTTCCTCACTGCCGGGGGCTTCTTGGGGGAATTTCCATGAAACAAGCATGATTTAAATGCAAGCTGGGATTTACCTTTCTGGGAGATGCTCTGGTAGGAAAGGAACTTGTGTATTAGCTTCATTCACTTTGGGTTTGTGGTGGTTAAAGGGAAACTCACAGTTTGGAGCTTGTCATGGATGGAGTGAGAGGGAGGCAAAAATAATGTGGTTTATTGGTGTAAAACAGTGAGTTAACAAAGGTCAGTGGTAAATGCGACAATAGCTCGAGATTCGATGGCAAGGTACAGTTTGTTATTTACTGCATAGAGGACAGGGTCAGACAAGACTGTCAGGGAGACCCTCCCGTTGGGTCATGAGGTTCAGCAAAGATCCCCTTGATTTCTAAACTCCCTCAGAGAGGAGTCTGGGTGCAGCTGGATCCAATCCTAGTCCCAAACTTGGTCAACGGTTTATGTCTAAAGGATTATATATGCACAATTAATCCTTTATGTCACTTAGCTAAGATTTCCAAGTTAGCATGCTGTTAGTCACTTACCAAGGATCTGTCATGGTAAGGAATCTCTCAACCTTGAGGAGTAACCTTGAGAGGTGTCCCTGCTCAAGGGGAGATCCTTTCGTGCAGCCGCTGGAGAGCTCCAAGGGCTCTGGGGCTGCTCACTATTGATGGGGGTCAGATAATTGGCTCATGGACACATTTACATACTGGCCACTGTGCTCAGGTGGGCACATTCCACACTAGCCCTTGGCTATGGTATTGTTATCTGTCTCCCCCCACATCCACTGGGTGCATCCTTCACGACCAGACACATCCATCACCACCACCACGGGTGGTTATCACTTGAAAGAAGTCAAGGGAGGGGGAGTCAGAGGTGAGGGGGGAGCACGCCACCACAGAGCTGCAATTTGACCGCTGGCTCACCATAGCTGCTAGCCCATGCTCCTGCAAGGACACCTGAAGCAGATTGCCTTGGTGGCTCCTGTTTTGCTGCTTTTTGGCCACCTTTGCCCTGTCGGAGCATCCCCTGCTGAGAGTGCAGAGCTGCTGGTGTTCCCACCGGGGTCAGGCCAGCCCCAGAGCCCAGGACCTTGCTCAGACAGGCAGGTCCCCAAGGATAACCCCTGGCATGGGTCTGCCACCTCCCCGCAGGCTCCCAGAGCAGTGCACACAGCCAAGCACAGGGCTTTCCAGCTTTTAAACCTGCTGCAGTAGCAAGCAAGAAGGGACTGACTGCCCAGGAGGTTTGCAGACACCAATGACAAACTCAGCCCATCCCTGCAAGACCATCTGTCCTTAAATGGTATTACAGCATGTCTTAAAAAAAATATTCCCATGCTGAGTTGCCCTGCAAACCATTGCAGCATTTCAGTTCAGAGTCTGAAGGGAGGGTGAGAGGGTGGAGGAGTGCTCAGAGCTGGTGCAGCTCTGCTGGCACCACGCTAGACGTTGCCTACACAGCCCAGGGCAGTGACGTTGGAAGTGTGCGCACGAGCGTAATTTCCAGGGAGAGACTTAATCAGTTCTTGAAGGACTGAGCCCAATCCTGACAGTTGACTCCGGGTGCCTGGGAACGAACGCAGGGGAATTGATTCATCTCCCATTTCTGCCAGTGTGACTGGGGAACGCTTCCTATATTTCAGAGGGGAAGCAGACATGTAATGCGCTGGTATGTCAGCGGGCAAGGCTGAAGCCATTTGCTCTGTCATTTCGAAGAATTCAGCAAAACTTGTCCTGACCTGAAATTTGATAAACAAGGACATTGGTGCAGCATTTGCAAAGGGCAGTGGTTAAAAATACCTGGCATTAAAAAGGAGTTTAACCCTGCTGAAGAAAGCCACGGGCGTGATTAGAAGGAATAAATGTCTTGGCTGAATTCATGCTAAGTGATGCATTAACCATGTCCCCAGTAATGGCATCTCCCTGCTGCCCCCCGCTCCATGCATGGGCCCCTCGGCGAGCCCTGGGAGGTGTTAAACCCTGAAATGGGTCTGATCCTTGGCGCTCACGCTCCCAAGCAGATGGCACAATGATGAGATGGAGGTGGCACATTTATTTTTAAATATCAATGACACCAGCAACTGGAGGGGCCAGAGTAGGATGCAGCTCCTCTCGAACTTCCCAAGCCTGGCTCCTCTTTCATGCCCTGCTGCTTTTTTTCTGCTCTTTTCCCAGACTCCCTGCTTATTAATCATCAGAGAAATGACTTTCTTTGGTTGTGACTACAGAAATTTTCAATTAGCCAGTGTGATTGGCTGCATGTAAGAGAATTAATGTAACATATGCTAAGTGTATGCATGACCTATTTAAAGTGATGGATAATCTTTCCTGGTAAAACTCTTTTAATGGTATGTGCCTGCCACACATCAGTGAGTGTAAAATTTTGATTCCACGTAACGTTACAGTTTGTGCCACTGCATAGAGAGGCAAGGCAAGAGCGGGAGCCAGGTGTTTAACTGATGCACATGGATGCTAGTTATTTTTAACAATGAAATTGTGGAAATAACCCGAAGGGTTGAAGGCCAAACGATCACAAACCTCGAGTGCAGCCAGCTGGTCAAGACCTTTAGGAAATTTGCCAGTATCGTGACAGTTAACCAGAATTTGCTGAACTTTTCAGCAAAACATGTTGCTCTGACCTTGGGTATTGCTGAAGAGGTGAAACCCCAAGAAAAATATTCAAGGGTTTTTTCCTTCAGAGCTCAAGCTCCTGAGATGTATTGCAGGTCTTTGTTTTAAAATATTTATTGTACTGTGTAAAACTTCCTCTTGTTTAAAGTTGCTAAGGATGGGCCATTTGGGGGATTAGAGCAGTCACTGCTTGAAAACCTTCAGTCTGAATGATCTGGCTTATGATGTGGGTCACCCCCCACCCCCCGCAGAGCCCCTTGCCCAAAATGCCCGCATCGAGCCTGCAGCTTCTGCTAGCGTCAGAGCTCCCACAATCATATTCAAACTTGATTTAAGGCCTTCAAGTGGTGTCAGAGCCACTAAATGCATCGTTTGAGTGGCTGACTACTCTTCTTGTTAAAAATTTCACCTCATTTCAAGTCTGATTTTTTCCAGGTCTGTGTGCTAAATATTATCCTTAATTATTCCTTTTCCTGTTGGATGAAAGAGCCCTCTCTCATCAGAAAATGTGTCACACGTAGGTACTTGTAAATGATGAGCAAGTCACCTCTACGCCTTCTCTGAACAGACCCATCTTGAGTCTCATTATTTGCAGGTTTTCCAGGTCTCACGTGCTCCTGACGCCCATGAGGTTTTCGATGTAGACACCAAAATTGCATCTAGTCAGTGGCAATGAGGTCATAAATGCTGGGTGCAAACGTGACACCACATCCCAATCAGTGCTGATCTCCTCCTTGGCCACCCGGTGGCTGCAGTCCTCTCCAGGCTGCCTGGCACTGTGGCGGGTGCTCAGTGGCATCTTTTCAGGTTAGTGCTTTGCAGAACACGGTCTCTGCTTTTATAAATGTTGCTCACAGCAGTGATTTGTCGCTGGAGAAGTTCTGGCTGCTTGTTCTTGAAAGTAGTTCTGCAAAGCTGAAGACAGATTCGAATCAGTGTTGGAATCTGTGAAGCAGCATTGCAGCACAGCATCATTTTCTTCTCACAGCATTTAGGAATGAATAAAGTGGAGGGAAGGTGGGAACAGAGGGCCTTGAGGTGCACAGACTCCTCTAAACGAACAAATATGGGACAGAGATGATCCAAGGGCAAGTTCTTAGCAAAAGTGCTCACTTTCAAGACACACAAGATGATCAAAGGGGAGGAAGGGAAAGAAAGGCACAGAAGTGAAGTAACTTGCCCACAAGCCCAGCCAGCGTTGGAGCCCAAGTCTTTGCCCAATGCTTTCCCGTAGAATCATAGAATCGTCTGGGTTGGAAAAGACCTTTAAGATCATCACGTCCAACCATTAACCTAGCACTGCCATCCCATCAGGCCTGCCAACCACTCGAGACCTTTATCTTTTTGAGGCAACAGGTGCAATTTGATCAGGCACTACTTAATGCAGTCCCAAACAGCAGGAAGAATTTGCTGTAAGGATCAGTACCCCCGGCTCATGTGAAAATAAATGGCACGTGTGGCTGAGAGCCAGTCAGACTGCCTTCCACTGGATATTGGCGACAGGATGACAGCAAACGGCCTCAAGTTGGGCCAGGGCAGGTTTAGGCTGGACATTGGGAAAATTTCTTCTCCAAAAGGGCTGTCAAGCACTGGAAAGGGCTGCCCAGGGAAGGGGTTGAGTCCCCACCCCTGGGGGGATTTAAAAGTCAGGCAGACGAGGTGCTTAGGGCCAGGGTTTAGTGGTGGGATGGCAGGGTTAGGGGAACGGTTGGGCTTGGTGATCTTAAAGGGATTTTCCAACCTAAATGATTCTGTGAGTCTATATTTTTTCCATAATGCTTATTTTCTTGTACGATAAAATTTATGTATTTCTGCCCTTAAATATGCTTGTCTGAAGCACAGAGTCCAACCTCCTTTGGTTCACGCTGGAGGTCTACCAAGGAGAGACAGGTTTTGCAGAAAAGCCAACAAGAGAAATGGGTTTCTGCCAGTGTTTGAAGTTCCAGGAGACTACACAGCTTCAGGCGGTGACTGGACTAATTAACGGAGCAGAAATTCATTGGGAGTCACTAGCTACACCAACACTACCTCTCGTGCAGTTCCTGAGTTCCAAATGGCTGGAGGATGGAGTACCCAGGCAAGGATAACATGAAGTTTCCTTGTGTTTATACTCTTCCCTGGACATCCACTTTTGGCCACCATGAGGGCCAGGACAGTGGATTAGCTGGACCTTTGGGCTGAGAATGTAGTCCAGGGTGATGTGTGCCCTGCAGAGTTTCTCTCCAACAGGTACATGGGGTGCCCGGGGTGCTCAGATTGGACAGCTCCATTCCAACACAACTCAGGGGTCCTCATCCTGCAAGTAGGAGTAGCAGCATCCCAATGTCTGGTTCTTGCTTTGTACACTGGACAACGTTGCACATGGGACACTTTTCCCATAAGGGGATTTGGGTTTCTTCTTCATTTAAATATAGTACATGAGGTGGCATGAGTTACGCTCTTCAAGAGAGCCTCCATGTTGGTCGTGGGAGAAGCAGGGACCGTTGGCTGTCTGCTTAAGTAGGGAAGATTTATGTTTCTCTGATACTGGACAAATCTACACAGTTTCCTCACGATTTCTTTCCTAAAGGATAAAGTTAACTTTAAAACAAACAGCTAAATAGCTCTAGTGGGATATTAAATTTCTACCGATATGAGAGAAATAAAACAGCTGTAACTGTGGCAATTTATTTTTGTGTTATTGTTATTTCCCTTTACTGTGTTAAGGCTTGTGTTCTGGGAACTGATTGCACCAATTTCCAATGCTTTTACCTCCTGATACTGTGAGTACCACGCTGCAAGCAGACGATGAAGGACTTGTCTTTACTATGAATACAGCGCTCTTGACTTTACTCCAGTTAAGATTCTAGCGAAGACGAGGCAATTTTTAGCTTTTGTACCTCTTCCCAAAGGCATTTTTGCACTGCCCAAAAGAGACAAGAATGCACTGAGGAGCATCAGCTATCCTGGTGTGAGATACAGGCAAGACACAGCTCTGTATTTATTACTGCCATGTAGCTGGTTAAAGCTACAGCCAGGGGCATGGTGTACATGTGAAAACACAATAAATCCCGCTAAATGAAGTGCCTTATTTCATGAAGATGTTAAAAAAAATGGGCTGAGACTATGGACTCTTGATGGAACATGACTCTGGTGGCATAAGAAGGCATGGGCCCTGGAGAAGTCCTAACCAAATGCATTGTAGCTCTTGTTTAGGGAAGGCTACGTTGTCAAAACTCCGTGGTGTTCTGGTGTGCCCCTTTCCACTGGGCGGTTTAAGGTGTCACTCTGTGAAAAGGAGGGTTGGACTAGATGATCTCCCGAGGTCCCTACCAACCCTTGCCATTCTGTGAGTCTGTGAAAAGAAAATAGTTTGAAATTTGTCCACTGTCTCAACACAGGCATAATGTGCTCCTTGACTTGGTGGCTTCCTCTGAAAGCTAGGGACAGCTTTGTTTTTAATAAGATTTTATTTGGGGTTAATTAACTCAGTTTAGTAACACGTGTTCAACCGGGTGAAATCAAGGATGCACACACAGAAACTTGAGAGTCAGAGCGTAACGCCAAACTCCTAAACAGTCTAGGAAAGAGAGGACAATTTTCAAAAGGCAAGATTGCTTTTGTGTTTGGTACAAAAAAAAAGGAGAACAGATGGGGACTAAAGTTTCTGTGGGATCTCAGGGTCCTGTGCTGAATTTTCCTTTCCTTTTCTGCACGGAGGTCTCAGTCCCAGAGGGGATGGCCATAGCTGCCCTTCCAAACTCCCCACTGGGCACATCCAAACCAGATCAGAAAGAGGCTCATTCAGATGCTCTTCCAGATGTCAGGCTCTATTCTCTTTTAGGCAAACACTGGGAGTCTTGAAAATGGCCTAATTTGGTGCCAATGGCCCCAGGGAGGACTCCTGGAAATGTGCTGGCACCTGAAGCAAGAGCTTGTCTGCCCCAAGCCCAATGCAGGCGATGGACACAGGCTCAAAAATGAGGCCAACAGGGGAATGTAAAGCCCTTGGGAGGGTCCTGCAAAGCCCTTGGGGGGGTCCTGCAGCCCCCTCCTCAGTGGCTGGGCTCTGCTGAGAGCCTCCTCACACGGATGGAGACGTGGGAGAGGATGGAGACAGCTGTGGGGGCTCCAGCAATTGGACTCCGCCAAGGGTCCAGCATCTCGCTCTGCTTTTCCCATTATATGAACCTGGCCCTTGGCTGACAGCCCCTCCCTCAGCCACACTGCAGCTGGCCACGGGGGCTCCTGGATTCGGGTTAGAAAGGTGTTAGCACAGCAGAAAATGGAAAGCAATGAGTACGGGTAGGAGGTGAAAGCCAAATTACACCACTAAATGAGACCCGTCCCAAGGGAAGTCGCCCTCTGGAGCAGATCAGCAGCGATGTAGGCGATGCTGACATTTCCTTCTCCTGTCTGGGCTCCTGCAAGGGGCTGTGGGCAAGCCCAAGCTGTTAGTCTCAGTGTGAGGGCAACAGAGAATGATTCGTGTGTCATGCAGAAGGAGGGAGACAGTGATTAAACATCATCTTTATTGGCCATTTCCTCATGGGAAGTAAATCAGTGTGGCTTTTCTGACTTCATAGATTTATGCTAGTTCAAGGAAATCGATCCGATGTATTTATGTTACTTTCTGCTGGAGGTTGTGAGTTCTCCACAGTCAGGACTGAAGGGGTATCTCATAACGCGGCTGCACGGTCTGGTCCCTGCACAGCAGGTCCAGGTGGACAGTGCTGACTTTGTCCTTGGGGCCCTGCCACCTTCCTGGCCATCGCTGTCAGGCACCACTGGTGGCACCAGGGGACACTTTTCATGGTCACGTTTCCTCCCATTTATCAGACATTTCCACACTGGTTATCTTCTTTTCCTTGCGTCTCTCTCATACTGTTTGTCACTGCATAATTAATTACTTCACCTAAGTGCTGAGCCTGCCCCTAGCTCCAGCCATTCTCCATGTGCTGTCAGCCGGAGCCATGTCTGCCCACTGCAGGGTTGTGCTTTGTGGAGCCTTCTCTGTCCCCAGTATAGGCCAAGCCAGAGGTACCACTTCTAATCATAGAATCCTAGAATCCCAGGTTGGAAGGGACGTCAAGGATCATCTGGTCCAACCTTTCTGGGCAAGAGCACAGCCTAGACAAGATGGCCCAGAACCCTGTCCAGGGTTGAAAGGCTTGAAAGTGTCCAATGTGGTGGAGTCAACCACTCACCTGGGGAGATTATTCCAATGAGTGACTGTTCGTGTGGGGAAAAATTTCCTTCTCATGTCCAATTGGAATCTCCCCAAGAGCAACTTGTGTCCATTCCCCCTTGTCCTCTCCATGGGACTCCTTGAGTCTCCATCTTCCTTGGAGCCACCCCTTAGGTACTGGTACATGGGGATGAGATCCCCTCGGAGCCCCCTTTACTCCAGGCTGAACAAACCCAGCTCTCCCAGCCCATCCCCATACAGTTGAGAGAGGCTTCCCAGCCCTTGGATCCCCTTGGTGGCCCTGCTCTGGACCCTCTCCAGCCTGTCCACATCTTTTTTGTACAGCGGGGACCAGAAATGTACACAGGATTCCAGGTGTGGCCTGACCAGCTTGAGCTGAGTGGGATGATGACTCCTTTATCTCTGCTGGTGACGGCCTTGGTGATGCCCCCCAGCACCCTGTTGGACGCCTTGGCCGCAGCAGCTCACTGCTCACTCCTGTTGAGCTTGTTGGCCACCAGGACCCCCAGGTCCCTTCCCACAGAGCTGCTCTCCAGCCAGGTGGATCCCAGTCTGTGCTGCACTCCTGGATTGTGTTTTCCCAGGTGCAAGACCTTACACTTGTCCATATTGAAGTTCATAAGATTCTTGTTAGCCCACTCTTCCAGCCTACTCAGATCATCCTGCAGGATGGCTCTCCCTTCCAGAGCGCCCAATTCCCCTCTCAATTTGGTGTCTTGGGACAAGGTTTTTCTGCCTGCTTCAGTCACCTCCAATGCTGTGTTGTAAGCATGCTGCTCTGCCCCTTCCCAGCTAAATGTGTACATGTTCCATGTTTGCCCACCAATTACAGCCCAATTTAGGCACAGAAGTAGCTGGGCTCACTGCTTTTCAGGATGCACATCTACTGTGCCACTTTAAATCACAGCCTTGACTGTTTAGGTGCCTCTACAGCCTAGCCTGCAAAGAGCAGAAAGAGCAAGAATCTAAATTGCCATTTTTTCCTCTTCAAAGTACATTTTATAGGTGGATGTTTTCACTGTTTTCTTATCAGCAAGTGAGGGCTTTGGAGAGCTCAAGCACTGCCATGTGACAGTAACATTAGTGGAACACTCGGCAATTTACCTAATCAAGATTTCAGTTCCTCCATCCTGATGCCCACTGCCAGGCATGTGTAGAAATGTTCAGTGTCAGATTCTCTGCAGAGGAACGCTCAAGAAAGCAGAGATGTTGAAACTCAAAGCATGAAGAGTAGCCCAAAGCGTGAAGACTAAGCTCATTACTCTCCCCATGTGGATGATCTGATTCCGAATTCGCTTAATGATGTTGCATTTACATTTCCCATTGAGTTACCTTGAGAGCAGCCTTGAGATATTTCCTGACAATGAAAGTCCAGAATAAAGTTCATGAGCTTTTTCAGGATTCTTATCTGACAAATGGCTTATCCAAGAGGCAGGCACTCATTTACTGCCATTTCAGTGGAGAAGTTTTAACTAGCCTGAGGAATACAGTTTTTCCACCAGCCTTAGGATAGTCCTTACTCCGCTGGCAATCGCTGTGGGCCTGGGGATGAGTTTTACTCTACCACAGATTCCCTGAACAAGCATGGCCATGCACTGAATCCCTGCCTCAGTTTCTCACTGAGGTAGTAGAGACGATGCTTGTATTCACTTAATGTTCTCCCTCATCATTTCTGAAGAGCAAAATCCTGAGGAGGGAAGCTGCCTGCCGGTGTGCATTATAGCACCTGACCCAGTCTCTTAGGGGACGATGTATTTTAGTAGAATTAATTACTATTAATAGTTATTTGGGGATATTTCAGGTAAAGGTCTTACACAAGTGTTGCTGAAAACAGTTGCTAGTGCTGTTTTTTCCCCCTTACTTTCAAAGAAAGGTGAATCAATTTTTATTATTGAGGAATGAAATCAGACAACTGTAAAGTAGTCTTTAATTCTATTTCATGTAAGCAATTTATTGATTTCAGATTAAGTAATAGTAACTGAAGACGTTTCTTTAAAATTGTTTGTCTTCCACACGAAACCTCATCCTAAGACATTTTATAAGATTAACTCTGGGATTGCAAAGTGTTGAACTATTCGTCTTTCACACGCCTTCTTATTTATAAAGTGATATCAGAGAATCATAGAATCATAGCATCATGGAATGGTTTGGGTGGGAAGGGACCTTTACAGGCCACCTGGCCCATCCCCTGCCATGAGCAGGGACATCTTCAACCAGACCAGGCTGCTCAGAGCCCCATCCAACCTGACCTTGAATGTTTCCAGGGACGGGGCAACCCCCACCTCTCTGGGCAACCTGGCCCAGTGTCTCACCACCCTCAGCTTAAAAAAATTCTTCTATATGTCTAATAATATAATATAATATAATATAATATAATACAATATCAACAATAATAATGCAATGCAATGCAATATAATAATATAATATAATGTAATGCAATATGATATAATGTAATATAATGTAATGTAATGTAATATAATATAATGTAATGTAATATAATGTGTCTGCTTTAGCCCAAGTCCTTCATTTTTCAAAACCCTGGGGCAAACCCTAGAATTTCTCCACTGATGGCCAATCCATCCGCCCTTGCTCTGAGCAGTGGGTGCAGGGATGGTCCCCCTGCATATTCAGTGGCTTTATTCTCATCCTGGTATGGGAAAAGCAGACCTGGAGCACAGTCTGGTCTCCAGACAGCTATGCTGTGTGTCCTGTGGCTCAGTGTCTGAAGTCAACTAAAGACATTGATGGTCTTTGATGTGCCTTAGGTAGGGTTGAAGCCCATGGCCTTCTGGCACCATCCTAAAGCTCTCTGGCGATGGTGTTTTCATGCTGCAGAGAAGAGACTCTCCATGAGCTGTTTGAACTTGATCTCAGAGCTCCCTGTCTGGGCTTCAGGGAGCAGAAACATTTTCATCCAGTATCTGGCTGCTGTTTGCTCCTCAGCCCTCATTAACGGCAGTCAAGTAATCATGTCATGAACACCTCCTCCATTAATGCTATTTTCCTTAAACAGACAGTGCTTTAAAGGCTGGCAGTATGCCTAATCACTCGCTGCAGAAATTAGGGCTGAGCCAGGAAGGTGCCACTTTAGACCCTCTGCATGCCTCATGCCCGCTCCTTAATCCCAAGGGAGACACTTATTTACAGAAAGCCTCCAAATAATCATGTCCTAGTGCTTCATTGCAGCTAGCCTTGCAGTGAGAGTCCACAGCAGCTCAGCCTCTTCAGCTTAACAAAAGAAAGGTTAAAAGTTGACTTGAACACAGTCCAGAGATTCCTACATGGAAAGATTACTGTGAGAGTTGCCTTAAATTCTGCAAAAAAAGGTAGGGGAAAAACCACCCATCAACAGCTGGAAGCTGCAGCTTGACAAAGAAGTTCAGAGTAGAAACAGGGCACAGAGTTGCTCTTTTTTTTTTTTTTTTTTAAGAGGGAATCAGCCATTGGAACAATTTTCCTAGAATCATGGTAAATCATTAAGTTTTAAGATTTTTACTTGGCATTTAGGTGCCAATCCTTAAAGACATCATACTGCTGAACCACAGGTTAGGATCTGAGTAGCCCAAGCACATGGTAACAGATGTGTTTGATATAGAATATAGGCAAGACTGTCTGATCTACTGACCTTAAAAATCAATAAGTCATTGGGCTAGCAGGTCATTCTGCAGCGGGGTTTCTGAGAAGCCCTTGCACTCGGGGCACACATCCTTCTCACCCTGAGCGCCATGATGCCGTGCTGCACCAGTCCAGGAGCTGAGAGAGACTGGGCTTAGAGGCTGCTCTGCAAGGGCTCGCTCCAGCTCCATCTGGGGGATGGGGCGGGTTCAAACAGTTTATGCTAATTTTGTATTGGTTACTGAATGTAAGAAATCAGTGTCTGGCCTATGAGAAAATACCATGGCTGCAGATCTTAGATCACCCATTGGCTGTGATCACCCATTGGCTGGAAAGCTGCCCGGCAGAAAAAGACCTGGGGGTGTTGGTCGACAAGCAGCTGAATATGAGCCAGCAGGGTGCCCAGGTGGCCAAGAGGGCCAACAGCATCCTGGCTTGTATCAGGAGTGGTGTGGCCAGTGGCCAGTGGTGTGGCTGGGTGACCTCTAGGGGTCCCTTCCAACCCAAAACATTCTATGCTTCTATGATTCTATGATTGGTACTCTACAAGGAGATATGTCAGACAGGAGCTGTCTGTAGAGCTTCCCAGCCTATTTAAATTATGATACAACGAGGAATTGGGACAATAAGGAGGAGAGACACTTTTAGGTGCTGGCAGGCACCAACATCATTGCTCTGCAGCTGAGATTGTAAACTCCTCTCTGTAGCCTGAAGAGCGTGGGTATAAAAAAAGGAGTTGCTAATACTTTCCACGCTCATAAACGTGTAAGTTGTAATGAAGCCATGAAAATTGTAAGAGTGTGAGGCATGCTTTCTGGGAAGGATGAAATCAGATAAAATGGCAATTCAATTAACTCTCCAGATGAGGAATGAGTCTAGTGAGAAAAATCAACGTATCAATGGACTGGTGCAGTTTGAAAGGCAAGACAGGCGTAAACAGTCTAAAGCAATGTTTTATTTATATTCTCACAAATCTCTGAAAGAAGCAATATGTTTCACTGAAATTAGTGAGTAAGGTGAAAAGAAGGTGACAGCTCTGATTAAATTAATTAGCTCACTGGAATGAGCGCTGGGTCCCAAGTGCTGCTCTGAAAACCTGTGTGCATCCTTCTGGTATGAACCATGGGACGGGGAGGACCTGAAAACCAGGACTCTTCTAAAAGGCAACATCTGTGATGGGACCTATTTTGGAACTGCCCATTAGCCTACTGTGATGAAGAGACTGCCCGGGGAGGACATTAAGTGACTTTTAAAAGCTAGGCTGATGTCAGGAATAGTTTATTTTTGCATTCACTCAGTTCTACATTTTCTCGGCATAACTGCATTTCCAATTTTGTATTCCAGGGCTTTATCCTTTTGCATCATGAAAAATAACACCTGTGGCTTTCCTTTGAAATTGCGTAGGTTTTTTCATAGAATCATAGAATCATGGAATTGTTGAGGTTGGAAAGGCCTGTTAAGATCACCAAGCCCAACCGTTCAAGGCCAGGTTGGATGGGGCTCTGAGCAGCCTGATCTAGTTAGCAGTGTCCCTGCTGACTGCAGGGGGGTTGGACTCGATGACCTCTAGTGGTCCCTTCCAACCCAAAACATTCTATGATTCTATGATTCTATGAACCGTTCCCCTAACCCTGCCATCCCACCACTAAAACCTGGCCCTAAGCACCTCATCTGCCTGGCTTTTAAATACCCGCAGGGATGGGGACCCAACCAAAAGAGCTGCTCAGGTGAAGCTGATAGGGAAAGAAGAAATGTGCATTTTCTGAGTCCACATATCCAAACCTCATTACAAATCTACTGCAACCCAACCCCAAGGTGAGGCCCGAGAGTAACTCTGGGCTGGTATTGCTGAGTGCCAAGGATACAGAAAGAAATCTTCCTTACCAGCCTTTCAGTGCCTCTTTGGGCAGGGACATTGGTGGAAAGTTTATTTACAGCTGTAGGACTAAAGCCCTGGGAAAAACCAAATGGGAGGAAATGGGATAAAATGAGACCTCAGCAGACAGCTAGTGAGCACGAGCTGGTTCAGTAACGTTGCTGTGACACAAAACACACAGACCTGACCCTGGATAATATCATCTATGCTAACAAAGGCAGCAGTTTTTTAAAAATTATGTTTCTCCTAGAAATATGTTCTTTCTGACTTGCTTTGGGGGGTGGAAGGGAGTCTATGTGTGATTTCCCCCCATCTCCCAGAACAAAACCTTTCTTTGGGGCAGATCAGGGTTGCAGAACAGAATGAGTCCTGCATGTTCCCTGTGAGCTCCCTTCCTCACCTGCTCCCACTCTCCTCCTCCTCTCCCAGCTCCTGCTGCTGGTGTTGGGGGTCAGGAGGCTCCTTTGCTCTTTGAGATTTGTGTGCTTTTCTGGAGAGAGGCATCAGCTTGAGCAGAAAGCTGGTAAGTGCTTATTATATTGATTATCACAGTGGGATTAAACTAATCCTTTGAGGGATCAATTCACTGTTGTTAACTCCCTAGTTCTTGACAAATTGACAAAGTCTGATCCCAGGTAAAGTGATAATCCAAGCTGGGAGGCCCCGCTATTTCCCCTGAAAGCTTCTCCCTTCTCCCTTCACTCTCATTTTCTCGCCTCCACCCCAGGTGGACTGCGGTGTTGCCCTCCATGGGCTGGGGTCGTTCTGAGGTACAAATCTAAACAAGAAAATGCAAATGTTAAATACGACGTAATGCCAGTCATGGAGCATGAGGGAAGCATCCCCTTCGCTGAGGCTGCTGAAGGGATGCTTTAATCCAATACTGGTAAAAGAAGCTTTGTTTAAACAAGTGTGCTAAGCCCAGCAAGTTCTGCAAGGAGGCTGTGTTTCCCTCCTCCTCCGCTGGGTAAATATAGATTCCTTTGGAATATTTATGTGCAATAACGGCTGCCCTTTAGATGGTGCCCTGATATGTGAAACCTCTGCGAGGCGGCTCGCTCCGGCGCCGCTCGAGCACAAGGATGTGCCACAAGATAAATGTGAAGTGCCAGGACCCGGGCACTAATTGTTGCGTTAATTGAACGGGAGCTGATGAGTCCTGCAGAAAACTGTTTAAGACGCATCTCTCCGACAGGTAGCAAACCTCCCGTGACATAGGCAAAGCCAGGGCCAGGTGCTCGGGGGTTTTCCTGCCATTTTTTCCCATCTGCCCTTTCCCACCCCAAAGGGCCTTCACTCCTGGTTTTGCTGCAGTTTTGTGAGTCGCTCGCTCTGGATGCAGGAGCCATGAAGCAGCGGGCCCTGCGGCTGGCTGGCACAGCGCCGGCCGTGTGGTGGGACGCGGTGACCGGGCTGCGGGCAGATGTCGGAGATGCAGACCTGTTTCGGTGATCTCATCCCAGAGATGGCGTCATCACAGACTGGCAATGCTGTGCTTCCAGAGCCCAATGCTGCTGGGGAGCGGCTGGGGGAGCTGGGGGGGTTCAGCCTGGAGCAGAGGAGGCTGAGGGGAGCCCTCGTCGCTCCCTACAACTGCCTGAGAGGAGGGGGGAGCCGGGGGGGGTCGGGCTCTGCTCCCAGGGAAGGGGCGATGGGACGAGGGGCAACGGCCTCAAGTTGTGCCAGGGCAGGGTGAGGTTGGCCATGGGGAACAATTCCTTCCCCAAAGGGCTGTCAGGGGCTGGAAGGGGCTGCCCAGGGAAGAGGTCGAGTCTGGGGGTATTTAAAAGCCGGGCAGACGAGATGCTTAGGGCCAGGGTTTGGGGGTGGGATGGCAGGATTAGGGGAACAGTTGGACTTGATGATCTTAAAGGTCTTTTCCAACCTAAACAATTCCATGATTCTATTCTATGATTCTAAAGTGGTGCCACATATTTTTGGAGGTTGGAGGAACCCCTGATGGTCCTCCCATACTCCTCTCTGCTCACTTCTGTCATTTCTTCTCCTGTCTCATGGACCAGATGGTCCTCTCTCAAAGGCTTCTCATGGTTTCTCAGTACTACTGAACCTCTCCTGACACAAACTGATCCTGTTCACCATCAGGGTGTCCCCAGGAGTCATCCTACCCTGAGACATGGGTGCAGGGACTGATACCCCCTTAGGAATAGCAGAGCTGCCATTTTCACAGGAAAGCCATCTACTGCCAGGGAAGAGGGGACACTAAGTGCCCACTAAGGAAATTTCCCATATTCTTAATCCCTTCACCATCTCTTAGCATGAGGAAGACATAAAACCTAGATGAAAATTCATTAAGGTCTACCAGCAAATCTAAACTAATGGGATTAATTAATCTCGTTGTTCTATAAAGTAGGCTATTTAAAGTGATGATGAAAAGTGTAATGACAAAATTACTCGCTATAGATGGCATTACAAAAATCACAGCAATACCGAGTGATTAAGCAGTTCTTTCTACCACCTTCGTAATTCTGTCTGTTCATGGTGTCTTCTGTGTGGGTTCATACATCTGAGCAGGGTCAGACTAAACAGGCGATAAGCTAAATTTCCCTTCAAAATTCCCCTTCAGCTGACGAGCAGGAATTGGAGGGTCTGGTCCCAAGTGCTAAGAGAGATCAGCTCTTTATTTTGAACCCCACTCTATTCAGAGCTGGTCGGGCCACACCTGGAATCCTGTGTACATTTCTGGTCCCCGCTGTACAAAAAAGATGTGGACAGGCTGGAGAGGGTCCAGAGCAGGGCCACCAAGGGGATCCAAGGGCTGGGAAGCCTCTCTCAGCTGTATGGGGGTGGGCTGAGAGAGCTGGGTTTGTTCAGCCTTGAGCAAAGGAGGCTCAGAGGGGATCTCATCACCACATACCAGTACCTAAGGGGGGCTACAAGTAAGGTGGAGACTCCCTTTTCACCAAGAGTCCCATGGAGAGGACAAGGGGGAATGGACACAAGTTGCTCTTGGGGAGATTCCGATTGGACACAGGAAGGAAATTTTTCCCCACGCGAACAGTCACCCATTGGAATAATCCCCCCAGGGGAGGGGTTGACTCTGCCACATTGGACACTTTGAAACCTCAGCTGGACAGGGCGCTGGGCCATCTTGTCTAGGCTGTGCTCTTGCCTAGAAAGGTTGGACCAGATGATCCTTGAGGTCCCTTCCAACCTGGGATTCTATTATTCTATGATACTATGAACCCTGCTGATTGTGGTCTCCTAGAAATAAGCTGGCTACAAGCCTCAGCATTTTGGCCAGAACAAGGACGAAGCTTTCTGGAGAGGTAGGGATAACTGAATTTTTGCATTTCAGGGTGGTGGCCAAGAAAGGAGTGAAGGTATAAGAGGGTATAAGATAATCTTGCTGCTCCTGGATGTGTCAGAGAGGTAAGGGAAAGCAATTGTGGAGTGGAGCCAGCTCTCAGGTCATGAACGCCAACGCCATGGGTTGGTCAGTAAGCTTTGAACTTTTTTTGCTTAGCGCTGTAAGAAAGAGTATCTGGGGCCTTTGGATAGATAGATGATGCACAGCCATGATGGAGCTGAAGTGGGAAGATGAATTTCACTGAGACCACAGTCTTCTGTGAGCAAAGAGAGTGATCCCGGTGCAAGCATATGGCCATTGGAGACCTTGCTCAGCAGTGCGACTGCCAGAGGCAGAAGCAGATAGATGTGAGCGAAGTTAAAAGTTTATAAAATTTGGCTGAACTAGAACATCCCACATCTTTGCTCAGAAAGCTCATGAAATTCAAGCAACCAGTTGGTATCACAGCAATGCAGCCGGAGCTGATGAGCCATTCCATAAACAAGTGATCCTTGCAGTATATTAAGTCAAAGGCAAAAACACTTCACATGCAAGCAAAGCTAGGGCTTGAGGCAGTCCCACAGCAAGAGAAGAATTCTCAAGTTTTGCATTAATTGGATTTTTAATGGGTTTCAAAACTGACTTGATCTGTGAAGTACTCAATGATTACAGAAGATTAAGGTGACACTTTGAAAAATGGGTGGAACAAGAACATGAATGAAGCAAGCCTTGCTTTGGCCTAATTACAGATAAACAACAGATAAAGGGGACTTGATAATCTTCCAGAATAACTAAACAGCAGAAACAGGCTCTACAAATCATGTTGCGTGGCGGTAAATAACCTTCTAATTTTGGTATTTGCTAGCACTTACCTCCATGTGATGACGACGGCCAGAGATTGCCCTTCACCGCTCACAGCTGAATGAACAAATCCACCATAATTCACTTCAGCCACACTATTTCCAAGGAGAGACGAAATGATTCGCCTGCCTTCCACAGAGGTAGGCTTTTGCATGGGGAAAATGTAGCACATTGCTTCCCTGTGCAGGAATATCTTTGCAGTAGCTGCTGTCCGTACAGCTGTGTCGTGTAGGACACCGAGGATGCTTGCACTAGCCAAACTAGTTAAGCCTATGAAAACTTCTGTGCAAAATATTTACACCCCTGCCACAGTGAAATGTGCAAGCTATCAGATTGTATCCACACACATGCCTAATTACCCATTACGCATGCAATTACATGATTTTAATGTGCTCTCATCATAATTACAGCAGCAAATTAGGGGGCATAATTGCACATGCAAATGTGCATGCCTGGCTTTTTTTCTTTCTTTTCTTCTGTAAGACATTAGGATCACCAAAAAATAAAGAAAGGTCGAGGTTAAATTGCATTACCTGTTTTTTTAGGAGCATTAAAATAGCAATAAGTGACTCGGATATTGAGAAGGGTGGCTTCAGCCCTTGGGCTGGAACCAAGCACGCAGTAGAGCAGATGTCTGAGGATGGTGCAGGTTTCCGCTGCTGAGGATAGTTATCCCAAACCAGCTATCCCAGCTGATGGTTTATTTTGTGCACCTGCTTTCCTGGTTTGGGGTTTTTTTGTATAACCTTTGCTTCTGTTTTTGTTTTACCTGGTGTTCAGTATGTGACTTGCAGTGATGCCCAGCGCCAGGACAAGGGTCAATGGGCACAACCTGAAGCAGAAGAGTGGCACTGGGGGAGCTCCCGAGGTCCCTGCCAACCCCTGCCATTCTGGGATTCTGGGATTCTAAAAAGCCTGTACATACCAATGGGACTGTTTCTCTCTGTCCTCCTGGCAGCTGGATCCCAATCTGCTCTCCTGCTTCTGAGAAATGGCCTTGCAAAGTCCTCTTGTCCACAGGTTCCTGTATTTTTCCTTAATTCTGTTTCAGATCCCAGAACAGTAATTTTCCAGATCAATCTTGGGTTGCTGGGTGAATAATTTTATTTGTCTAAAATGTGTTTCATAGAATCATAGAATGTTTTGGGTTGGAAGGGACCCTTAGGGGTCACCCAGCCCAACCCCCCTGCAGGAGCAGGGACACCTTGAACCAGATCAGGTTGCTCACAGCCCCGTCCAACCTGGCCTGGAATGTTCCCAGGGATGGGGCCTCCACCCCCTCTCTGGGCAACCCCTGACAGGGTTTCACCACCCTCACTGGAAAGAATTTCTTAGATCCAGTCTAACCCTCCCCTGCTTCAATTTAAAACCATCCCCCTTTGTCCTGTCACAGCTGGCCCTACTAAAAAGCTTGTCCCCCCCTTTCCTCTGGGCCCCCTTGAAGCCCTGACCGGCCGCACTCAGCTCTGCCCGCAGCCTCCTCTTCTCCAGGCTGAACACCCCCAACTCTCCCAGCCTGGCCCCATAGCAGAGGGGCTCCAGCCCTCGGAGCATTTTAGTAGCCCTCCCCTGGCCCCGCTCCAACAAGTCCATATCCTTCTTGTGCTTTATTTTGCTTTCCTAAATCTAGGGCTGAAAGGTGAGGATGAGCAGATTATAACGCAGGATATTTTTATTCCTAGACGGAGACTATAACGCACATTTTTGCTGTGCTGTGGCTGAGAGAGATTGGGACTCCGTGCGTTGCAAGCTGAGATTGAAAGCGGTCGCCAGCCCTGGGCTGGTGGAATTACTTTCCATCGCTGCGTGTTTTTGGTTCTGGGTGCTGCGACAGCACCTCTCCTTCGCTTCCCATCTCATGATGGGCTTGGTGCTGGCTCTGCCTGCCGGGGAGTTTTAGAAAGGCATATTGAAATCTCATTCTGTGGATTTTTTCAGGGCTGGGAGCTGGAACAATAATAAAAAACAAAGTTTGGGGGGAAAAAGAAAAAATAAAAGGTATCATGAAAGCAGAAATAGTGCCTGCCTTCATCCACGCTTGCCTGGTACAAGGTGCATCCTTAACCCCCTCCTGGGGAGGCTCGATTAAATTGCAATCCTGGTGACTGAGAAGAAAACAAAGAGCCACAAAAGCATCCCTGCATTTCCCAGTCGGGAGGACTTGGTGGGACGCATCTCCCCCGCTCATTCCCCCTTCCCAGCAGCTGTGAAGCTGAAGCTTTTCTTTGCGGAACGAAAGCAGCACAGAAGCGACTTTCTGCGTCGTGAAGGCTCCTGGTGTGCTCTGATACAATTCACAGTGAAAGGAAATATATGTACTTCTTAAACCCTAAGGCGGCCCCTCTCTCTTTCCTTCGGCGGCTGACAGAGTCCGGCTGTTACGGCAGCAATGGTACTTTTCCTACACTCATCTCCCCGGCGTGGCTTGAAAAGCAGCAGATCCTTGTTGCGCTTTAGAAAAAAGTTGCCAGCCAGGGATTTTGGAGCTGAGCTATGAGAAATAAAGGGAACATTTGATAAAACTTTTCCTACCCTGGTTACACCTTGGGACTGGCCAAAAATGTTGTCAAGACACTTCTAAAAAGAACGAAAAGGAGGTTTAAAATTGCCAGCTCCCCTCCCTGGAGAAACCAATGAGCAATGCTTCCTTTCAGACATACCCTGATTAACGAAAAATGCATTTCACTTGAGTCATGGGTTACATCACCGGGGCTGCAACAGCATCCACTTGTTCCACGTATGATGTGCTGAAAGATGCGTGGGCTCTACTGCTCTACAACTTTGCAGAGGAAACTACGGAGGGGTTTCAGCAGTGGTTTCACACTATAATTGCCTGTGCAGTCTTGGAGACATCTTCATCGTGGTTTCCAAATTAGAATGTGATGCAGTGAACCCTAAAATTGGCGGAGGAGAGCAAGGGTGTACGTGGTGCTTGGTCTAAGCACCTGATGGCTCAGTCTTCCACATGCACTGGTTAGGCACAACGGGATATATTGAGTACTGCATCCAGTTTTGGGCTCCCCAGTTCAGGAAAGATGAGGAACTCCTAGAGAGAGTCCAGAGGAGAGCAACAAGGAGCATCTCCCCTACGAGGAAAGGCTGAGGGAGCTGGGCTTGTTCAGCCTGGAGAAGAGAAGGCTGAGAGGGGATCTCATCAACACCTACAAATATCTCAAGGGTGGGGGTCACAAGGATGGAGCCAGACTCTTCCCAGTGGTGCCCAGTGCCAGGACAAGGGGCCATGGGCACAAACTGAAGCAGAAGAGGTTCCAGGTGAACGTGAGGAAGAACTTGTTGACTTTGAGGGTGCCCAAGCCCTGTCCCAGGCTGCCCAGGGGGGCTGTGGAGTCTCCTTCTCTGGAGATCTTCAACCCCCACCTGGCCGCTGTCCTGTGCCCCCTGCTCTGGGTGAGCCTGCTTGAGTGGCTGGGTGATCTCTGTAGAGCCCTTCCAACCCCTGCCAGTCTGGGATTCTGGGATTCTGTGATGTCTCTGCTGGAAGACAGTGCTGTCTCACAAACCAGGCTTGTGCTCTGGTGGGTACTTGTGATGATATGAAACACATGAAGCATGGTCAGACTGGAAAAGACATTTTAGAAATATAAGTGTGCTATAAATTATAACACAGAAGGGAAGATAGCATCATTACTTTAAACATAGAAAGGTAATTTACTATCCCATCACTAACTTTTTTTTCCCTTTTCTTGCATAGAGATCTAACCGTGGAGCTGGCAGCTGCAGTACAGCCAGCGTCCCTGTTGTCTTGGAAGGGGTGATAGGAAGGAAGACCCAACGTGAAGATGGAACAGTAAACGTTGCTACTCCATGCAAAGTGCCCAGTACTCAATTTGCACCGAAAAAGTGAGGGAAGGGGCAGACAGAGGTGGGTCCATGACAGAGCCCAGGGCATGGGGCCATGTCCCCGCGCTGGAGGGGAGCTGGGCTGGGGATCGTGTCCTGCCAAGGCCAGGGGCAGCCCGGGGACAACGCGGGGCACAACCCAGGTTTCAAAAAGTTTTCTCTTTTGGAAGGGAAATTCCCAGTCTTGTAGCAGAGCAGAGCAGAGCCGCTCTGGAGAGGCCTCCTGACATGGCCTGTCTTTCGGGGGCTTCCTTTCAATTGCATCTACGTGAAACAGCTTTGCATCCCCTGAAACTGTAGCTGTGGGCGTCCCTCCTCTGGAACACCACAGGTCTCATCTGTCAGATGGATATGCTTCTCATTTTGATTCTCAGTTTCAGATATTTTTTTTTTCAGAAGACCTTTTCCACAGGAGCCACAGCACTATATGTCCTTTCTGCCAGGAATGTCAGTCCCTTCCCCGCTAATTAGAGAATAATAATGCCATAATGACTTTTCTTATCCCCAAGAGCATCTCTTTATGCAGAAAAGAGATGTTTCCACATATTTTTTTGGGTAACATGGCTCTTGGGGAGCTCCCAGCCCTGCCTGGGCTCCCGTTTGCACTGGACTGCTTCTGTTTGACCCCTGGGGTGTGAATGTGCAGCTTCGAGGACTGAAGTTCATCCCCAGGACCCATTTGGGGTCTTCCCGGTGGGGAGGATACTGCCAACTCCTTTGTGGGCTTCAGAGAAGGGTGATGCTGCTTTCTGCTAGGTTTGCACATTCCATCGGTTTCGGTTGGTTGTAGATTTTCTTCTTGAGCTGTGCGATAAGAGACGTGGGACGAGGCTGCCGGCATTTCCTATCTACGCGACTAAAAACTCTTAAACAAGTTGTTAGTGGCATTTGTAAGTCAATCTTGCCACACAGGTGGATACAGCCAGTTTTTCCTAAATAAGTGAATCCCTGCTGGGCAGAGAGCTCCGGCACGCACAAGGATCAGAGTGCTTGGTGAATGACATTTGAAATCCCGGATGGAGCAGGGTTTATTGCAGAACTAATTTTAGTGCTGCTACAGCTGGAGCGAGCAGGTGGTGCAGGCAGAGCCCAGAGCCCGGCCGCGGTCCCGGCCGTGGGGCAGGATGATCTCGGGGGGGGGGTGGGGTGGGCAAGGCTGCCTTTCAGGTGCTCTTGAAAATATTTTATTCTTAGATTTATCACCACATTTTCCCGTGCGACGCAATGCATTTCGCTGGCTGATTGCAGGCAGTCCCCCAGCCCTCCCCCCGTGCTGGATTTTAGTCTCACGAGCAGCAGAATTTTCTAATCCACAGCCATGTCACCAGCTGGAAACATCTCAGACTATTTGTTGATAAGGTTTGGAAAGGGCTGGAACATCTTTCTTCCCTGTTCCTGGCAGGAGCAGGCAACCCCACCTGTACAGCAGGTTCATGCTAAAATAAGTAAGCAAATAAGCTGAGACATCAGCTTACAAACACCCAGCGTTATACTGGAAATCTTATGTAAATCCATTTATTCATTACATTTAAATATAAGTAAGAAAGAGGAAAAAAATGGCATCATAAATACAGTGGGTTTGTCATGTTTTTCTGTGCATCAGATGTTTGTTTTAACGCAGGACTTCATGGGAAGCTTGCTGCAAGCTGTCAGGGAATTACCAGCAATTATTTCTCTGGTATTTGCTTAAACAGCCCTGAGATTTAACATTGTCTGATGCCTTCTGAAATGCCCTAGGAAGACAGAACTCAGATCTGTGCTTCTGCCCAGAGGTAAATCTTATTTTCCAGAAGACTGGGAAATAACGCCACATCACTCACTCCCGCCAGCAGCCGGAGAGTGCAGCGGCAAGGGACCTTCTCCAGCAGCCCCATCGTCCAGGTCAGGAACGCTTTGCAGGTGGGGCTGCATGGTGTCTTAATGAGACAACCTGAAGTGAATGAAGAGATATGGGAAAAAACAAAACAAAACAAAACAAACAAACAAATAAAAAAAAAAAGAAGGAAAAAACACCCATGGGGCGCTTATTCCATTGGTATCCACCAAGGGATTTCTTCCTTCCTTCCCGGGAGGCACCTGGCCCATTGGTCTGATAAAACTGTCCCCACATTGCCACTTGGGGAGATCTGACCTTGCTTAGAGACCTCTGGAAATTTTTCTGCATCGTTTGCAGAGGTTGTAGAGATCCTGGGACAATGCTACAGTTTCAAAGCTGCACACGCACACACACAGAAATATTTTTGGGGAACTTCTCAGTTTGGTCTTTGCAGGTGGAAATGACTTTGGATGAACGGATGTGTGGAGCTGACGCTGAGAAGGAAATTGAAAAGCCTGAGAGAGTAGCACCATGCATGTAACGTGCTTTTCTCACCCTCCTAATCAAACTTTCTGCAATACCTATAATAATGAATTTTACTGCCACTGCTTTTGCTTAGCCATGGGGGAAGCATTGCTTCTATGCGCTGAAATGGACCTCTCGCTTTTTCCATAGTTAGGAGCTTTTTTGAATTATTTTTTTTCAAGTCTTAGTGGTATAAATAGAATCACACAATCGTTTAGGTTGGAAAAGCCCTTTAAGATCATCAAGCCCAACCGTTCCCCTAACCCTGCCATCCCACCCCCAAACCCTGGCCCTAAGCACTGCGTCTGCCCAGCTTTTAAATCCCCCCAGGGATGGGGACTCGACTCCTTCCCTGGGCAGCCTCTTCCAGTGTCCGACAGCCCT
The DNA here is from genome assembly GCA_017310255.1 of Butorides virescens. Classification (NCBI taxonomy): domain Eukaryota; kingdom Metazoa; phylum Chordata; class Aves; order Pelecaniformes; family Ardeidae; genus Butorides; species Butorides virescens. The sequence goes on along the minus strand of JADKXX010010382.1, from coordinate 79,084 downwards.
TTCATTGAAAAAATTTTTTCTAATGTCTAATAATTAATTTTAGATTGTTTTAAACTGGTTATTTAGTTCAGACTTACAGTTTTTAAGCATTGAGATTATTTAAGATATAGTGTCAATAGAACTGCAGGGAAGTGGGCTGGATCGCATCATTCTGAGCAGCCATCTGGAGCAGAGCCAGCTACGGGCACCGGCAGCCTAATAGCCTGAATGCGCACAGCTGGACTTCAAATTATATTTAAATAGTAATAACTTAATTGTATTAATGGTACATTTTTAAAATATATTTTTACTTGTAATTGAAGAGAAGTCATTTCTGTCCCCACAACTGTAGCTCGCCCACATTAATATTTTGGAGTGTTAACACAGAATCCTCAATAGCTGCACACAGATTTGAAATTTTGTTGGTGACCTGAGGTTTATACTTTCTGCAATAAATTAGAGCCAATCCAGAAAACACATATTTATTACCGTCCTAAGAACTGTTAGTAGTGCTTCAGTCAATAAAAGATTATAACTCTAAGCCCGGGAAGTGGTTTAAGATCTCAACAGATGATTTACAGGGTTAGGAGGGAAGAAAAACAATGTCTGGGAGGGAAGAAGCTCAGTGAGACGCTCTCGCTAAGGTCTGTTCTACCTGGAGTAACAAGCGTACTGGGAGATTTAGCCTTTATAATTCAAAAGAGATTATTGGCATTTTGTGACATGAACCTCATCGTGAATAAATGAGCTCTGAAAATGGATTCTGTTCAACACACTTCCAAAAACCAACCGCACATGAAATTGGTGGTGCTCACACGACACCCATGAAAGCACAGTCAAACATACACCGTGATACCGACCTGCACGGCAGAGTTTGCAGTTAACTTTCACAGTTTGCAGGGTTTTTAGCTTTGGTTGGCGGGCTGAAGTCAAATCAACATTTTTTGTTGGTCTTCCCACCGCAGTGCCCCAATCAGGATTTGTTTCCATAGACTCGGCAGTGAACCTGGCAGGGTACACGTGGCACATCAGTACAGTCCCTGTTCATCAGAAATGTCATGGAACATCAGTTTGCTTCCTTAGCTGCTGCTGCATTTGAAATAACTTTCTCTAAACCCAGATAGGTAATTTTCGTAGAATCATAGAATGCTTTGGGTGGGAAGGGACCCCTAGAGGTCACCCAGCCCAACCCCCCTGCAGGAGCAGGGACACCTTGAACCACATCAGGTTGCTCACAGCCCCGTCCAACCTGGCCTGGAATGGTCCCAGGGATGGGGCCTCCACCCCCTCTCTGGGCAACCCCTGCCAGGGTTTCACCACCCTCACTGGAAAGGATTTCTGCCTTAGATCCAGTCTAACCCTACCCTGCTTCAGTTTAAAACCATCCCCCCTTGTCCTATCCCAGCTGGCCCTACTAAAAAGATTTTCCTCATCTTTCCTATAGACTCCCCCTAAGTAGAGGCTGCAATAAGGTCTCTCTGCAGCCTTCTCTTCTCCAGGCTGAACAATTTTACAGAAAATGTTTACCACTTCACCTAAAAAAAATGTCAAACCTACTAGAAGTTCTCAGCTTTGTAACAGAATGGAGAAAAAAAAAAACCAAAACCCTAGGAAAAATCAACACGTGAAATAAAAACCTGAATAACTACACCACCTCAAAAGAGGTGCAAGTCACACAGCCAGGCTTGGTACCTTGCACACCCAACAGCAATCCACCAAGGCAATCCGCCTGGTGGTCTTTCTCAAAGTTGTTCAGGTTACGTTCTCCCATCAGTGGAGGTATTTCGGTGCAAGTGCCAAGTAGCAGCTTTGATTGATGCGGGTGAGAGCCAAGACCTTCATCCGCACAGCACGTTGTGCCCTAAACATCCCAAACGCTGTGGGAGCAGACGCACGATGGCAGTGAGCAAAGCCGGGGGCTGTCCTCCCCTCCCACTGCCCAGGGCACATTTTGGCATCAGAAAGCAGCCAGAGTATGGATACAGGTAGATATACAATATATATTAGCCCTTGGCCACCTTGTACTTTGTTTGCTAACCTATGTGAAATTGCACCGGGCAGAAAGGACCGGGCAGTCCCACCGTGCTCAGCATTCACTGCTACCCCCCCCCCCCCCAAAAAAAAAAAAGGGCAAAGCCACCCTATTTCCAACCTGGCACTGTGTTTGTGGTAGCCACGCAAAGCTTTCATCGCACAGCGCGAGCCCCCCTGACGCCGGCTTGTTTTCAAGTTCGCGGGCACATTTCCGAACCAGCTGAGATTTAGCCAAGCGAGTTTTGATCCTGTTAACTTTTCTTTGAAACTTGAAATGGCATCTGGCTCTGTCTGGGGAGATGCAAATTGCAGAGGCCAAAATTTTCACACGTCCTCGCCTGTGAAACAGTCCCTGCCTCACCTCCCTTGCTCTGCAGGAAATGCTGCTCTGCACTCAACCTTCCTGTTCTACCCTTTTTAATCCTCTGTTCTCCATCAGAACAGTGTAAAGATGGTAAGTTTTCTCTCTCTTTTTTTTTTTTTTAATTTTTAAAAAACACTAAGGATCTATATGTTGAAATGCTAATGAATCAGTCACTTAACTCCCTTGGGTTTCTCTAATACATGGCAGCACAAATGGCTATGGTTCAGCTTAATTGGGCATCTCATTAAACACCTGAATATTAAAGCCACCGAACGGCTCCAGCCTGCTCTGAAGTTGGTGGGGAATGTTACTGATGGCACATGTCAAAAGCAGGTTGTTACCCAGGTACCCAAAAATGGGTTTATAAAGTGGCTGGGGATTTATCCAGGGTGGGTTTGGCTTCTTTTTTCAGGTTATTTTCAATATCTGAAGATATCATGTGCTTTAGTGTGTCATTTGTGTCCATAATTTGTGAAAAGCTTGCAAAGAGTCTTGGGGGGGCTCTCCTTGCTCTGATGGACGCCATTTACCTGGTACTGCACTGCCTGGCTCAGCTCAGCCAGACGTGGTCCCACATCCCTCCCTGAACATGGACCCTCCTCTTCTGAGCCCCCAAAAGCTAAACTGAATGTGAGGTTGCCTCAACTGCCAGGCTTTTCTATGAGAGAGAAAACATTTGGTTCAGCAGCAGAGAAGCACTTCATTGCAATGCTATCAGTATAATGGGAAACAGGTTTACAATTATTTTATGCTACCATCAGAACAGCACAGCCTCAAATAGTTCTACGGAAAAAAAAACCCATAGACTTCATTTTTCAGAACAGAATGAAATAAAAACTGCCTCCTGGGCCAGATTTCTGGTTTTGTGCAGTTTCCTAAACCTGCTAATTTAACCAGAGAGACCTCAGCAAATTAGCCCGAGTGCCTGGAACGAGGGATTTCCAGACATCCTGAGAAGCAGAATTACATCCCAGGCTCCAGAGCAACCTGGCAACATCAGTCCCCCAAACCACCTCCTCTTGGTTTTGCTCCTCTGCAAGACAGGGGTCTGTATTACTCGGCATCCCAGGTACCAGTTGCATGTCACAGCTCTGGAGCAGAAGCAGCTCTTGAATAATTTGTTTTTTCTATTTTTTTCTTTTTTTCTTTTTTAACTTGACTTCTCTCAGAGCTTCCACTTACTGACCTCTAAAATTTTGGGCAGAACTCAAGGGCTCTTTGGCTCCAGCAAATCCTCCTGCATGCAAAGACTTTAGCCTAAAAGGACTTGCAGGTCTGGTTCCTGTGAGGGGGGAAACACAGAGCCCTGGGCACCAGCCCGAGCAGTATTTATGGAGATGTCAGCTCACCATGTCAAAAGAGCCCAAGATCACTAATGGTGTGATCTCGCTGCTGCTGGGTTATCCATCACGCTGTCTCCTTGCCCTGCCAGCTCGCTCGCATGCCCCCTGAGTGATTTATAATGGAGAAAGCTGCTCACCGTGGGCTGGAAGCCAGAAGTGGCTCCTACCTTTCCCTGGGGGGAGAAATCCCTGGGTCAGAGCTGCTGGTGATCACAGATAAGAGGAGCTGGCTGCTGGGGAACTGCAGCAGGGTGAGCAGCCCCCCTGCCAGCTGTGTGCTGCCCCGGACATGGCTTTGTTGGCTGAAAAGAGAAAACCAAACTGCTATTGGGAAGCAGCAGAGGAGACAGAGAGAGACAACAAGCAAAGAGCCAGGGGAGAAGTTGCCACATAGGGGAACATATTTAAACAAAGCTCATACCACATTTTCCAAAGGGAGTACAGACACTACTAAAGTACCACCAAACCCAGTGAGATCATAGAATCAGAGCATCATAGAATCCCAGGTTCAAAGGGACCTCAAGGATCATCTGGGCAAGAGTACAACCTAGACAAGATGGCCCAGCACCCTGTCCAGCTGAGGCTTCAAAGTGTCCAATGTGGCAGAGTCAACCCCTCCCCTGGGGAGATTATTCCAATGAGTGACTGTTCGTGTGGGGAAAAATTTCCCTCTCATCTTCAATGGGAATCTCCCCAAGAGCAACTGGTGTTCATTCCCCCTTGTCCTCTCCATGGGACTCCTGGTGAAAAGGGAGTCTCCATCTTCCTTGGAGCCCCCCTTAGGTACTGGTACGTGGGGATGAGATCCCCTCTGAGCCTCCTTTGCTCAAGGCTGAACAAACCCAGCTCTCCCAGCCCATCCCCATACAGTTGAGAGAGGCTTCCCAGCCCTTGGATCCCCTTGGTGGCCCTGCTCTGGACTCTCTCCAGCCTGTCTACATCTTTTTTGTACAGCGGGGACCAGATCTCTACCCAGGATTCCAGGTGTGGCCTGAACAGCACTGAGCAGAGTGGGATGATGACTTCTTTATCTCTGCTGGTGATGCCCTTGTTGATTCCCCCCAGCACCCTGTTGTCCTCCTTGGCTGCAGCAGCCCACTCCTCACTCCTATGGAGCTTGTTAGCCACCAGGACCCCCAGGTCCCTTTCCACAGAGCTGCTCTCCAGCTGGGTGAATCCCAGTCTGTTCTGCACTCCTGGATTGTGTTTTCCCAGGAGAAATGTAGGTGTTTCACTGTCAGCTACTGAAGAGAAGGATGTAGGTTCCTAAATCACTTAAAAGATATTTCAGCATAGCTTCTGCAAAACCTGGAGAGCCCAAGGAAGCTGATGGAATTACTTGTATTGACTTTAGCAGCAATGGGGTCAGCCTGGCATTCCCTTTACACTTTTTATCTGCTTTATTTCTTAATGTTAGGAGAAATGCTTAAAAGAACAAGCTCAGTTCAAACAAAATCTGGCATTAGTGCTAGTAAAGAGACCTTGCGTGTATGCACTATCACTGGGAGAAGATACTCCATACGGCCCACGTACTGGTCTGAACCCATCTAGAAGAGCATCATATACCAGTAGGGCATGGCATGGAGGGCATGTTCCTTCTGCTCACAAGGAGGAGCAGACATGGCAACTTAGAATCATAGCATCAGAGAGGTTTGGGTGGGAAGGGACCTTTAATGGCCACCTAGTCCATCCCCTGCCATGAGCGGGGACATCATCTGGAATAGGTTGCTCAGAGCCCCGTCCAACCTGGCCTTGAATGTTCCCAGGGATGGGGCATCCACCACCTCTCTAGGTAACCTGGGCCAGTGTCTCACCAACTTCTTGGCAGGTTTCCACAAGGCAGGGCTGAGAGGGAGGACAGCCCCACTGAGCTAGTGGAGGAAGACCTGCCATAACAGACGATGCGAAGAGAACGCGGCTCTGGATTGTGGCAGTTTGAATAATAAGGCTAATCAAGAGACCACGGCACAAACGATTTGCCACAATTCCAGATGTAATGGTATTTAACTTCTTAACTAATCTCGTTACCTTTCACAAGCAATCTCTCGCTGTTTTCAGGGAAAGTATGTATTGATCTATAGCCGCCATCAAACTGCAAATTCAATTCCATTACAAAAAGACGCAGATTGAAATATTCGCCTCCAAACGGGCAATTGCTTAAGAAGCAAAATTAGAAGGTGGGAATGGTGCATCCTCACAGCAGTCATCTGATGGTAGGGCATGTCGGGGATTCTCATGGGGCAGACAGTCATCCTTCAGGCTCCTGTACGCTCCTCCGGCCACATACCCATCTGTCGTGTAACATGGGACGGGAGACAACCCTTCAGCTTCCCCTGGAAATGCAGGTTGTCCGACTCGCTTCCAGGGGGCCATCTGCAGAAGGAGGCAGTGAAAGGCTGTACCAGGGCATTGAGATTAGCTGGGGGTTTTGAGGCTGGATGGCAGAGCCCAGCCAAGCTGAAGTTGGTGCTCTGGGGTCATTACAGGACTGAGCAGTCTCCGTGGCATCACAGAAAGGGATTTAGTTGAGTGGGTGACCTCGTTCCAGTTGGGAAAGAGTTAATTTTCTTCCTAGCAGCTGGCACAGTGCTAGAGTTTGGGGTTTGGATGAGCAGAATGTTGGTAACTCCCTGATGGCTCCATTGGTGCTGAGCAGGGCTTACACCAGGCAAGGACTTTTCAGCTTCCCCTGCGCTGCCAGGGGCACAAGGAGCTGGGAGGGGGCACGGCCAGGACAGCCGACCCCAACTGGCCCCAAGGCTATTCCAGACCATGGGGCCTCATGCCCAGGATAGAAACTGGTGGAAGAAGGAGGAAGTGGGGCATGCTGGGAGTGATGGCGTTTGTCTGCCCCAGTCACCGTTATGCATGATGGAGCCTCGCTGTCCTGGGGATGGCTGAGCACCCCCTGCCATGGGAAGCAGGGAATGAATCCCTTGCTTTGCTTTGCTTGTGCACAGCTTTTGCTTTCCCCATTAAACTGTCTTTATCTCAGCCCATGAGTTTCCTCACTTTTACCCTTCCGATTCTCTCCCCCATCCTACCGGGGGGGAGTAAGCAAGTGGCTGAGGGGGGCTCAGTTGCCCCTCAGCTGGGGTTAAACCACGACAGTGGGGAGCCTACACAGCAAACCTGTCTGCGTTTCTCCCATCAGGACGTGAGTGCAAAGCAGATGCTTCTCCCAGCTGATCCCCTGCCACTATTGCACAAAATAGTCAAACTGGTGCAACCGCAGAAGCTACTGGGAAACACTTGTGCTTCTTGGTAGAGAGAAAGCCCTTCAGTACAGCGAGTACTTCAGTGCTTTACCTTCCAGAGGCCATTGGCTCCCTTGCCTTTCTCACAGGAGCCTTCCCAGGCTTTGCGGGTGCTGGCACAGGGTGGTGGTGATGGATGGCAGAAGGGACTTCTGGCTCTTGACCTGTGGGATGATGGGTGATGTAGGGGACACAGCTTCGGTCCGCATGTCCCCCTATCCCAGCGGGTGCACGGTGCTGCCCCAGGGCCTGCGAGGGGGACCTTTTCAGGGACAGTGAGCATGGCTGGACCCCGGCTCTCTCCCTGTGTCGCTCCTGCTGGCTTTGGCGTTGTGGTGGCTCAGCATCGCCACATCAGGGAGCCGCGCTCAGCCACCAGCTTGAAATGTTTTGCCTGCCCCCTTGAACCCTGCCGTAACAGCTTTCAGGGGTGTCAGATAGCAGCAATACGTCTGCAAAGCAAGTCGGTGTGTGGTTAAGCAATTCCCATGATTACAGAGGAACTGTTGAAAGGCTGCGAAAAAAATGTAATTATCTTAACTCTTCTTCCCTTCAAAGAATCTCACAGCAATCATCTGTGTTCCTGTTTTGGGCAGATAGTGTTTGTTGCAAGACTACAGCCCAGCACACGACAAGGGGTAACAGAACATCCAGGGCCCCCAAATTCTCCCTCAACCTTTGCAATCTGGTTGCAACCGCAAATGACCCCATTGGGGTTTTTTCCTCTCTGAGTTTCGCTGCTGCAGGAGAATTAGCTGCCTTTGATTTAGCAGAAATAGTTTGATTTAGCAGAAATAGACGGGAACAGCTTTTTCCCAGTTCCCCCCTCCTTCTCAAATACGTTATCCCAGAGGCTCTACCACCATTGCTGATGAGCTCAGCCTTGGCCAGTGGTAGGTCCATCTTGCAGCCGGCATTGGCTCTGTTGGACACGGGGGAAGCTTCTGACAGCTTCTCACAGAAACCACCGTGAAGCCCCCTGCTACCAAAACCTTGCCATGCAAACCCAAAACACTGATTCTTGCCTTGCACAAAGTCAGGTGCCTTTTGGTTGATGTTGCACCAAGCCATAATGGCGGCTTGGTCCAGGCTGCAGCGCCTCGCTCCTTGCCTCAAACACGTCCCCTGCTTTTAATTACCAACAGAGCCAGAGAGTGGGGCCCCTTGGCGGTCTCAGAGCTCTGTGGTGCCAGAGGACCTCAGTCAGTACGTGATCTGGAGCTCTCATCAACATGTACAAGAGGTAGCTGAGCCAGTAGAGATGATCTTTGTGGGTGACCAAATGACCTACATCATTACAGTGCTGCCTGTTTAAAATTAACTCAGCTCTAGCAGCCATATATTAGCAAATGCATTGAACTGTGTATGAAGGAAAAAAAAAAAAAAGAGAGAAGTGCTTTGATTTTCTAAGAGCTGGCTGGAGTAGTCTTTGAAGGAGGAGAAAAGGAAGAAAAAAAAAACCATAATGGGCATTTATCCAAATAAACATTGAGCTTCCCATTTTGTTTGCTGTACTGCACAAATCTAAGTGTACTGCTGGGATTATCGAGGGGTTGATGATTCATTTATCAAACAAACCAAACATATGTGATAATCCAGGTTTATTCTGGGATCAGCTTTATTGTCATATTATTGACTCTGGTCATGAAAAAAAAAAGCCTGTGCAAAACGCAATTAGAGATTTTGTCCATTTTTATTAGATTTTGATTTACAGAGTGAAATGGCCTGCTTCGGTCCCCTGCTCTCCTTTTGCTGTGCCTCACCTTCAGCAGGTCCACAGACACTGTGATTCGTGAGCCCACAGCCACTGTGAATAGAAAGCTATGAGAAATAGTTGCCAGGAGGACAGTGTGCCACAATAATTGGGATAAAGTCACTAACGAAGCAAGCAGTGGAGCAAACGTAGCACCAGGAATAGCTGGAGCAGAACGGAGGGTGTCAGAGGTGCTGTAACTAAGATTGGGTTCACTCAGCTGATGGAGGATGTGCAAAATGCAAAGTAGGGTTTTGGGGAAAGAGCAGAGCAGATGAGCAAGACCTGCTGTGCAGAAATGCTAACGTGAGGCCGTCTTGCCCGCTTACAGAGCATACAGAACCATTTCTTGTTCTTAATATTTCCTGGTTTGGCTTCACATTCAGCTGAGCTTCCAGAAGAGCCTGAAGATCTTAAAAGAACAAATTTCTGAGACTTTACATAGGGCCTACCTTCTTTAAAGAAGGTTTCATTTTGGCCTTAAAGCAGCTGGCCAGAACCATTCCACCAAATCTGCCTAAGGAGCACTTTCAGTGTGACACAAAACTGGGGCATCGCTTTGCCCAAGTAATTGCCCTGAACTGGCACGCAAAAAATTATTTTGGTAAGCTTGAGCTAAACTGCCTGAGACACAACCTGACCAGGTTAATCTCAGAAGTCAAACTAGGAGAGCGTGGTGCGAGGTGTTAATTGATGGATGGAGTCAACGTGGGTCCAGGTGTCTGGAGCCATGCACGCTGACTGCCCTGGGTCCCCACAGGCTTGGCACCTCTGTAGCACTCAGTGGGCTCCTAGGAACCAGGGGCAAGAGGATGTAAGCCAGAAGCTCATTACTGGATTACATTTGCTCCTTTTTAACTGTTTGCAAACCCTTTCCAAACTGGCTCATGTGTTTGGGAAGTGGGTTGTGCCTTTTGCCTCTGCCAGAGCTGCTCCTTGGTATGTCAAGGTCTGTGCTCCAAAGAAAAGTTATTTTGGTCTACAGCACCAGTAGGAGATATGAGCTCTCTCCACCTTCTTATCCATCTGCCTTCTGGAAGGGTAAGGCAGGATAACAGTGGTACTTTGCGAAACTCAAGCACAGCGCATGGACATCAGGCCTGAGTAGGCAGTGAACTGTCAGGCTCAGACGTAGCCGAGGTCACCGGTCAAGCCGGCATGCCTGGCGGGATTCTGCAGTTGTAGCTGACACACCACTTAAATGGCTTTTCATGGCAAACAGCTGCTGTCAGCAGGAACCCTTATGAATCTGCAAAGAACAGGAGAGAAAACACCTTTTCTTGGCACAGCCTGACCTCTAACTGATGGAGATGACTTTCCGCTGCTGGCTCCTGGCACACTGGGACCACCTGCCCCCCCTTGGCCTTCACGTGGGTGCCCATGGATGGGACTGGCTGCTGCTTATGGCTTTCCCTGGAACTGTGCTGGTGGAAATCAGAGTGTCTCTGAACACAGCCTGCAGAGCTGCACGTGGAGAAAAAGGTCCAAATCCGTGCTTGGTGGGAGCCCTCACATGCAGAGGTGTGCTTGCCAGACCTGACATGTCTAGGTGCTGTCCTGGGGTCCATATGGACAAGTTAACCCTAACCATGAGAAACTGCATGGAGTAAGCCCACAGCCTCATCTATGCCACTGAAATTCCACGTTCATTATTGCTTTGTCGTGATGGATTTAACAAACCACGTTTAGAAACACATCCTTTTCCCACTGTCCTGATTGCATCCTCCACTTGATCTCACCTGGTGCCTTAATGCTCTCCAAGAGACTGCTCCTCAGTGCTGGGGAGCTGGCAATGTTTGTGGTGGCAATGGAGTCAAACCTCACTCCCTAGCCAGAGAAAGCTTTTTGGAAAGACACAGAGCAGAGCATCCTGCACGTACGATAAATATGAAATATCACCTACAGTCCTGGAGGGACAGGAGCTTCACTCCCCGAAGGATTTAAAAAGCACCCACATAGGACAAGGCAAGGTGAGACATGGGATAAGATCCCACCAGCCTCACCCTACGTGATCTGAGCCCCTCGTCTCTCTTGTGTCTGGTTACAAATTCTCCTTGACTTTCTGCAGTGGATTGTACAGAATTCTGTGGTTAATCAAATGAATCCTACTGGATTTCTTGCTTGGTTAGGGGAAATAAATATTTACGAAGGCAAAAAATCATAGGTGGCTTGAAGAAACCAGAGACTGCAAGTTGTATTTGCTGGAGGCTGATGGCAGTTTATTTTCAAATAGCAAAACCTGCCTTAGGCTTGACCACAGAAAGCAATAAAAACTTCATTTCTGAGGAGAGGAAAGGAGAAATAGTGTTTTTTTAAAGCCCTTCACAGTTGTTTTTTTTTTTCTTTTTCTGAATTATCCTTCCTTTAAGCAGAACAGAAAATGTTGTTTGTTTTTCTCCTTCTCTCATTCACAGCTTCATCTTCGAGTGCCTTGTAACCCCATTAGATCTCCCTTGCTAGGGGTGGTTGGTTACAGGCAGCTTAGCCTCCTGTTAGTGTGGATGAATTAATTGCCAAAATATATAAATGACTCATCTGCTTAAAAAATAAGAACCTGTAAATCGGGATTCACCGCTTCTCTGCATCTATTGCTATTTCAAAGATGCCTCTTAGAGGAAGAAAACAGCCAGAGGTGCTGCGTTTCTGGAATGAACCCCTTGGTCATCAATGATCATACCAGAGGGTCCCAGGTACTTGGGGAAGGGGCTTTCAGGAGCAACCCTGGAAAAAGAACACAACCATTCCTTACCTGTTACACCTCAATTTACGTGTGCGGTGCCTGGAGCTGCCCCGCTCCCACAGTCCCACCATCAGCTGTGGACAGGGATGAAGTTTGCCCTCTCCAGCCCTTCTTGTAGCTGGGGAACAGAAGTCAAACAGCGATGAGAAGCACTTTTCTTTTTTTGCCAGGGAGAGGAGTCTGTCTGGGTGGGCAGGACGCTGAGCAGCAGATTACAGAGACTCATCCTGATATTTCTTCCTGACTCATTTTATTTTGAAATTAAAAGAAAAAGGTTTCTGGAGGTTTAGCAAATCAGATGGGGGGGGGGGGGGGGGGGAGGACACACACACACTCCTGGTATTGCCTCAGTAGGTGTCATCTTAGCATTCAGCATTTAGAATCATGGAATCACAGAGTCATAGAATGGTTTGGGTTGGAAGGGACCTTAAAGATCATCTATTTCCAACTCCCCCTGCCATGCGCAGGGACACCTTCCACCAGACCAGGTTGCTCAAAGCCCCATCCAACCTGGCCTTGAACACTTCCAGGGATGGGGCATCCACAATGTTTCTGGGCAACCTCACCATCCTCAGAGTGAAGAATTTCTTCCTTATATCTAATCTAAATCTCCCCTCTTTCAGTATAAAGCCACTACCCCTTATTCTATTGCTACATGCCTGTGTAAAAAGTCCCTCTCCAGCTTTCTTGTAGTCCCCCTTCAGGTGCTGGAAGGCCGCTATAAGGTCTCCCCACAGAGCCTTCCTTCTCCAGGCTGATCAACCCCAACTCTCTCAGCCTGTCTACACAGGAGAGGGGCTCCAGCGCTCAGATCGTCTTTGTGGCTCTACTCTGGACTCACTCCAACAGGTCCATGTCCTTCTTGTGCTGCGGGCTTCAGAGCTGGACACAGGGCTCCAGGGGAGGTCTCCCCAGAGCAGAGCAGAGGGGTACAATCCCCTCCCTGAACGTTGGCCACGCTTCTCTTGATGCAGCCCAGGGCAGGGTTGGCTTCTGGGCTGCCAGCGCGCATTGCTGGGTCATGTTGAGCTTCTCATCAACCAACACCCCCAAGTCCTCCTCCTCAGGGCTGCTTTCAATCCATTCTCCACCCAGTCTGTATTTGTGCTTGGGATTGCCCTGACCCATGTGCAGGACCTTGCACTTGGCCTTATAGTGAAATAGCAAATATAAATAGCAAAAATAGCAAAAGCTCATACAAAACTAAATGTACGCCAGGCTGAACCTGTGCCCAGGCAGAGGCTGGCATGGTTCACTTTGCTTCAGAAAAGGTCTCAGCTCATTTCCAAAATGGCAAAATAAAGCTGAATGTGAGCTACGCTTGCAAAGTGTGCTGGTGGTGTTTCATCAGCACTTCAGAAAAATGGTTTGCAAAAACACCATCCCCCATCTTTAACAAGGAGTAGAGTTTTGTTATCAGTTAAAATAAGGGATTTATCTGTGCACAGTGGGGGCTGGTGCATGACGAGGGGTCCAATTAGTGCTTGCAGAGTCAAAATCAGTTACTAGTCTTGCTGAAATGAAGGCGAGTTTCACTCCTGGCTTCATGTAGGAAAGAGGCTCAGCCAATCTGTTGCAGGACCTGCCTGCATCGGGGCTCGACTACACACCAGCCATTCCTGCCTCCAACATTTGGCATTAATGAAATATTCAGAGCTTTACAAACAGGACAATAAAATGATCTAAGGGAAGTTTCAGGGTCTGAGTCCATGCATGAATGGTTCATTCACCAGTCATCTGGTTCTGTTTTCCTTCTACCCAACATTTAAGCAGGGATGGAATAATCAATTTATTATGAAGTTTGTGCTGTCCAATATCCTCAGTAATTTGGTTTGCCAGGTGGAAGCATCCAAGTCATTAATCATCTGTTTTGTGCTTGGTACTCTTTTAATATTTAACAACAGAAGAATGCATTTGTTTGTTTACCAATGGCAGGGACAAACAAGCTGTGATATCAAATCGAGACAAGAAAGATGAAAACATCTTTTAAAACAGTACTTTAAAAAGGAGTCTGTTTCTCAAAACATAGAAGAGCCACAAGGTAGCCGGAATAAATCAAGTCAGACTGAAGCGTCAGAAATTAGAAGAGCAGGTAAGAGAACTGCACTTTTCACTTTGCACTGCTAATGCCCGCAACAGCTTTCTCTAAGCCTGAAGGAGCTGTATTTCTTTATAATTGCATCAAGGTGTGATTGCCTGCTTGGGTTGGTGTGGCGGTGTCCCCCCCCCCCCATCTCTGACTCCCCCTCTTTTGACCTCTCTCAAGTGATAACCACCCGTGGTGGTGGTGATGGATGTGTCTGGTCTGTGTCTGGTCGTGAAGGATGCGCCCACTGGATCTGGGGGGAGACAGATAACAATACCATAGCCAAGGGCTACTGTGGAATGTGCCCATCTAAGCACAGTGGTCAGTATGCAAATATGACTATGAGCCAATTACCTTACCCCCATAAATAGCGAGCACTCCAAGAGCCCTTTGAGCTCTCCTGCATGAGAGTGGGCTGCACGAAAGGATCTCCCCTTGAGCAGGGACACCTCTCAAGGTTACTCCTCGAGGTTGAGAGATTCCTTACCATGACAGATTCTTGGTAAGTGACTAACAGCATGCTAACTTGGAAATCTTAGCTAAGTGACATAAAGGATTGATTGCGCATATATAATCCTTTAGACATAAACCGTTGACCAAGTTTGGGACTAGGATTGGATCCAGCCGCACCCAGACTCCTCTCTGAGGGATTTTAGAAAGCAAGGGGATCTTTGCTGAACCTCATGACCCAACGGGAGGGTCTCCCTGACAGCTTTGTCTGACCCTGTCCTCTGTGCAGTAAATAACAAACTGTACCTTGCCATCGAATCTCATAAACTATTGTCGCATTTATCACTGACCTTTGTTAACTCACTGTTTTACACCAATTAACCACATTATTTTTGCCTCCCTTTCACTCCATCCACAACAGTTGGGTTCTTTGCAAGAGCTTTGCAACAGCCCCTGGATGCACAAATAGTGGCTCTGGGCAGAGGGTCCTCCGGAAAGCTGCTAACCCACTTGCAGCCTGTACAGAACCTGCTTCCTCAGATGAGAGAGAAAGGTCATGCTCTTGCCTCCTTGATTAGGGAGTGCAATCCCACTCTTCACTTGCAAGAAGCAGCCAGGATGCAGGAAGGTTTTGAGGAGGTGTCTTGCTCTTGCTGCCCTTTATTTAAGGAAGAACCTTGAAAGTCCCAGCAAATCACATAGGACCAGACCAAATAATGCTGGCCCATCGAAAATGCTGTTGCATAAATAGCTGATGCTAACAATGATCCATCCTTCTGCCCTGCAGAGCTACAGCCAATGTGAGTATATTTGTGCACATCGAGTCTCGTCCTTCAAGGCATGTGTTGTGTTGTGTTGAATCTGGGCCTTCACTGGGGTTCATCTGAGGACAACCTGTGCACAGATTTGAAATGAAACCACAGCTCATGTTTAATTAGCTCGGCTCCAGACTTCATTATGGATTAGAAATTCAAGCCAAGCCCATCAAGAACACAGGCTGATGTATAGGCTAGCAGTAAAATTAGTAACACCTTCCAAATCTGATAGCAAACCTGGGGAGGCATGAAGGACACCGCCAGGTTTTACTGCTTATTAGTGACTGCATGGAAATGGCCCTGTTGCCTCACAGTCCTTCAGATGCTGGCTGGGCACTACATGGAAGATGTGTACCAGCATGCAAGGAGCCGGTCCCACAGGTGCCAAAATGCCATCCCATCGGTGCAGCACTGGGGTAGCCACACTGGGCTGGTAACAGGGATGAGATGAAACTGGGCATCTGCAATGCCCAGCCCAGCAGATACTGCAAATCCTGATACCTGGAGAGGATGGGAGCGTGTACTAGGCTGGCCCTCCCTTGCTTTAACTATGGACAATAAACCAAATTATAGCATGTATTCCTCTGTCCACACATAGATAGGTAGCACTGGCTGCTGACATTTTGGTGTCAGGGAAACAGTTTTCACTGGTGATTATTTTTTCCCTTTGTGTTTTCTTTGGGGAGGCTGCCCTGGGGGAGCCCAGCAGCCAGGTGAGGGCCATTCTGCAATGAGAGCTCTGCTGGGGAGAACATGTCTCAGGGGAGAGCATCTCATCTCTCCAAAGGAGACATTTTTTTCTTTTTGTCCTGGAGGAAGGGGGAAGGAATGTAATAAAAATGTGAGAACACAATTAACATGATAGGTTGTACTGCAGGGAACACGTTCAGAAAACAAGTGAGCAGACTACCCCTGGTAGCGTTAAATGAGGCAAGAAACAGGGGCATTTAATGTTCTTTGCTTCAAATTAAAATCCCCAGGAAGAACAATGATAATTCCTGAATTCATCATTAAACGACCCTAAATATTCCCAGTCCTTCTATTTTGTTCTTTATCTAGCAGATTTTTTTGTCATATTACCAGCCGCATGAATTATTATATAGTATTTGGAAGCCCTGATTTAAAAATCTCTATGTAATTAGTCCCTGAAAGTTCCATTTTTTTGCCGTCATTTCTATGGATGGAGTAAATGACTCATCTTAGCTCTTTCTGTAAAAATATTCACTGTGGGTGCTCTCCCCGAAATCAGAAACCTGAGCCAGTACAAAGGCCATAAAAGGCAGGAGAAGCAGGAGAAACATTTCAAAATAAAACTCACTTTGAGAAAAAACAGATGAAGTTGCCCATAGCTATTACCCTCAATTCCTGTATTTTGAACAGTTGATTAAGACACAGACAAATGAATTGAACTTGTCGAGCTACTGTGTAAATCTCTCAGATTTATGGAGAAAGATAGATTTGCCCATTCTCCCTATTAGGAGAAAAGCTTCTTCTAATGAAATAGGCCACCTGCTGCCACAATGCTAATCCTCTCCGTGGGTTTTGACCCGTAAGCACCGGGCAATTGCATCAAAAACTGCCATTGAAAATGGTATTTGTACCTTTCCCTGCTCACCTGTGCTGCCAGCTTTCCTCGGGGCAGGGAATGATGATGCTATGGATGAAACAAACCTGACCAAAAAATTATTTCTATCCTACCAAAATAAATTTTTGTGTTTCCTGATGTTCCCTGATGTGCTGGAGGCACCACGGTGGTGGGAACAGTGGGGGCGAAGGAGGAGGTCTGAGTTCCTCTGCCAGTTCCCTGTGCTTGGGAAACTTGAAGAAGAGCCCAAACATGTGATGTGTGACATCCCTGGGAAAGAGGTTGCTCTCCATCCAGGACAGGGGACACCAATTCCCTTCCACTCAATGTTGCCTGGGGTAGGAAGGGGCTTCCAGGGTGGCAGGGCTCTTCTCAGCCTCCAGCCAGTGGGCATGGCTGGAGCCCTGCTCATTTTAGTCATTTAGAGCTGGGAAAGATTTGTTGTACCCCAAGAACCCCAAAGCCCTGTGGACTACGACTGAACTGGGAATGAACAAACCTGGTCCCTTTTGTTTGAAACTTCCTACAGGAGAGAGAAATATGGAAAAAGTTCAGAAATTTCCAAAACTCTGGAAATTGCAAATCCTGACCCACAGTTGGAAACAGCCACACAATACAGGCAAATGCCATCCTCACCATCGTCCCCTTCGTTTCAATTATACCTCCCAGAGCTGGAGAGCAGATTACACTTCCCACATCACACAGACTTTCTTCGTTTCAGTGGGAAACCAACGACCAGTTATCCTGTCACTGTCTGCACATCCCATTATGGTAACGAACAGAAGTCATCAAATTATAATACTCTTAATCACACTAAATAATGCCTTGCGCTACAAGTTGCCCCATTAAAATCAATGGCCTATTTGTAGAGCGGGGAAGATCTCAGTGTGAGTAATGACATTAAAATCCCTCCCTGGCTGGGAATGAAATTTAAAACTCCCTGGTGCCTCCCAATCTACCTAACAAACAACGGGGGAAAGGTATTGACTGTTAATGTATCCATGTATATGATATGTGTTTGTAAAATAGAGTTGTGACTCAAATTCAGCAGATGAGGAACATTTAATAAGAAGGGACGCTCGCCTATGTCAGCCTTATTGATTGGGGCCACAATGGTGTCTCCTGCTGACAAAGTAAATTATTTGCTCGGCCAAGGCAGCTAGAAGAAAGCTCACGCAGCCTGTTGATTTCAGCTGGGTTTTAATTTTCCTTGAGGGAGAGGGAAAGCACAACGCTACTGGGCGGTCTCGGGGAGAAGGAAACAGCGTAATGGCAGATCCCAGCCACGAGCCACCTTCCTTTCCCGCAAACAAACAAAAAAAAAAATCACCGACAGCTCAGCTTGAAACCCAGTGTTTTGGCAAAGCATTTCCAGGACACCTATGTAGAATCATAGAATCACAGAATGTTTTGGGTTGGAAGGGACCCCTAGAGGTCATCTAGTCCAACCCCCCTGCAGTCAGCAGGGACACTGCTAACTAGATCAGGCTGCTCAGAGCCCCATCCAACCTGGCCTTGAATGTTTCCAGGGATGGGGCCTCCACCCCCTCTCTGGGCAACCTGTTCCAGTGTTTTACCGCTCTCATTGTAAAGAATTTCTTCCTTATATCTAGCCTAAACCTACCCTGCTTCAGTTTAAAACCATCACCCCTTGTCCTGTGACAGCTAGCCCTACTAAAAAGATTTTCCCCATCTTTCCTATAGGCCCCCTTTAGGTATTGAAAGGCCATAATCAGCTCTCCCCGCAGGTTGGGAAGCTCTGACTGCTGCCAAGCCAAGCACCGATGTTGTCCCCAGCCAAGAGAGAAAGACCAGGTGATTTTGTCATGAAAACACCCAGAGGAGCCTGCCTGGTTAGACACACACACACGCACATGCACACGCGTGTTTTCCCATCCTGCTTAAGCAAAACAGACACAGGAGAGCAGCTCACAAGGACCGAAGAACTGTGAACGCCAAATCCTAGGAAAAATTGGGGGGGGGGCGAGGGGAAGGGAACCTTCCAAACTCCAGCCATGGGTTTTTGGTTTCATTGTTGGTTGTTTTTTTTTTAATAAATTGAATTTAACTGTAAGCCACAAAGGGTCACAAGGTTCAAGGAAATTACAGCTTGAAACACACGACAGTTGTGGAAGGGGTTGCCTCTTTGTCCCGTGCAAGCAGCACCTACCACCGTGCAGGTTCCTGGGGTCTCCAGCATCGCGGGGGATGCTCAGCAGCATTGCAGGTCACCAGGGCTGGGGGACTGTGAGGTGGTAGGAAAGAAATGGTGCCAGGAGACAGTAATGCCTTTTCATTATCCTAAAAGCTTAGGAAACTAATTCAAAACCCAAAGAGGGTTAAACAGGATTAGAAGCATTCTTCTTTTCCAAACGTGGCAAAGAATAATCAAATTGTTATTCAAAACAGGGAGTGGATAGTGTTTAATATATCAAGCATGCTCTTCACGAGGGTTTTTACCTCCCACATGTACAGATCTCTTGGCTATCAGGCTCACCGCCATTTCTGTTTGAGGGCGTCTGAGGTGGGACATGGGAGACCTTGCTCCTTGGGGAGGGGACGTGCCACCGGCACGGCAAAGCCACAGGGCCAAGGAGGAAGGGAGTGTGTGAGAGCAGCACGCATGGGGAAGCAACAAACTTGCTCCAGTCTGCAAGCAATAAGGATATTCACTGCGCTTCTGTTGTTTTCAACGTAAGGAGCTTTTTGTCTGTTAGTTATATCTGTGTGCAAGATGCACCTCACAGCCCCATCTGCTCCGTCGCATTTTGGGGAAGCTTCAAGGAGAGGAAATAACCGTTTCCAAAACTGCCCTTCCTTTCCAAAAAAAACCCCCAACCGGCTCTCAAATCAACACATAAAAAAAGCAACAAAAGTGATTCTCATCTGCTGGGCTCAGGATACCTCATGCCTGTGACTGCCTTGATTTTAAATACCCATGTTTTTGAAATCCTACTGCAAAAGTATGGAGGCGGATGTATTTGTAGTGCGTCAGGCCCCACACGAAGGGCTTGCAGTAAAGAGGGACTGGATAAAATTCCTCCTGAAAACCAAACTGGTGTTTCTTCCTCTTTCTTTCCTGTCTATGGTTTTCACAAAAGGACTCACTGTTGTGCCCTGAAGCATCTACAAGGTGTTAGGACAAATAAACATTGGAGAGCAGGTTGCAAGGTGTGTGTCTACATGAAGACAAATGCTAAAGCATGGCAGGAGTCCCCACAGGGTACCTGCTCCTGCAGTTTTGCCAGGGGAGTTCAGCAGCATTTACTGTTCAGATCTTCTGCCTCTACCCACAACAGAAAGGGAAACCTGCAGCTCCTGATCAATACAAGAATGTATCAAGTTTGGACTAGATTACCTCAAGGAGTCCCTTCCAACCCAAACCACTCTACGTTTCTATGAAGTCTTTCCAGGCTGTACATTGTAAAGATTGCGTGTGAGGTGTAACTCCATCGTTTCCCTGGACGCCACAGTCACTGAATCTCTCTACATCTCAGTTCCCCCAGCAGTAAAAGGCTTTTGTAATCCTAAAGGGGAAAGATGATACTATCTCACAAGGCATTAAAGTAGTGTCCTCCTCAAAACAGGCAGATAGTGTTTCTGGTGCTGATTGCTAACTGGCACCCCTGAAAGCTGTTACGGCAGGGTTCAAGGGGGCAGGCAAAACATTTCAAGCTGGTGGCTGAGCGCGGCTCCCTGATGTGGCGATGCTGAGCCACCACAACGCCAAAGCCAGCAGGAGCTACACAGGGAGAGAGCCGGGGTCCAGCCATGCTCACTGTCCCTGAAAAGGTCCCCCTCGCAGGCCCTGGGGCAGCACCGTGCACCCACTGGGATAGGGCAACATGCGGACCGAAGCTGTGTCCCCTACATCACCCATCATCCCACAGGTCAAGAGCCAGAAGTCCCTTCTGCCATCCATCACCACCACCCTGTGACAGCACCCGCAAAGCCTGGGAAGGCTCCTGTGAGAAAGGCAAGGGAGCCAATGGCCTCTGGGAGGTAAAGCACTGAAGTACCCGCTGTACTGAAGGGCTTTCTCTCTACCAAGAAGCACAAGTGTTTCCCAGTAGCTTCTGCAGTTGCACCAGTTTGACTGTTTTGTGCAATAGTGGCAGGGGATCAGCTGGGAGAAGCATCTGCTTTGCACTCCCTGATGGGAGAAACGCAGGCAGGTTTGCTGTGTAGGCTCCCCACTGTCGTGGTTTAACCCCGGCTGGCAACTGAGCCCCCCCCCCAGACACTTGCTCATTACCCCCCCCCCCCCCGCCACGGTGGGATGGGGGAGAGAATTGGAAGGATAAAAGTGAGAAAGCTCATGGGCTGAGATAAAGACAGATTAATAGGGAAAGCAAAAGCTGTGCACAGGCAAAGCAAAGGAAGGGATCCATTCCCTGCTTCCCATGGCAGGGGGTGCTCAGCCATCCCCAGGACAGCCGGGCTCCATCACGCGTAACGGTGACTGGGGCAGACAAACGCCATCGCTCCCAACACCCCTCCCCTTCCTCCTTCTCCCCCCAGTTTCTATCCTGGGCATGAGGCCCCATGGTCTGGAATAGCCCTGGGGCCAGTTGGGGTCGGCTGTCCTGGCTGTGCCCTCTCCCAGCTCCTTGTGCCCCTGGCAGAGCAGGGGAAGCTGAAAAGTCCTTGCCTGGTGTAAGCCCTGCTCAGCACCAACGGAGCCATCAGGGAGTGACCAACATTCTGCTCATCCCAAACCCAAACCACAGCACTGGGCCCGCTGCTGGCAGGAAAATTAACTCTATTATCTGAACCTGACTATTTTCCCTGACAGCTTGCTTATACCTGAACACCAAACTACAGACCATTGTTCTGGGGGAAAAAAAAAAAAGGAATCAATTCAACCAGTAAGATATCTGGCAGATTCTGACTGTGAATGTCATATCCTTTGGCCCAGGCACTGGTTAATTTGAAGTCACTGAAAGAACCTCCCCCAAAAGTTCTTGGCATTAGCTGTACAAGCATGTAAATTTTGTTTCTTAGTAAAAATTTTTAGTGAAAAAGTATTTGTGTTTGGGTTTGATTGTTCACAGTGAGGAGCCCCTGAGTTCTTAGATTAAGCCCCAAACCCTTTAGCAGAGTCAACTTTCACTCTTACATGACTTTCATTGGAGAAATAATGAGCTCAAATTAAAATATTCCAACCTGAAGGACATGCAGAACTATCCTCTCCCTCCTCCTCCTCCCTCATGCTCATCTCCCTTTTGGCAGCACCATTCCAGGTGGATGAGGACAGCTCTGAGCAGTCACTCACACCTCTTGCTGCTCCCCACCACGTTGCTCTGCTCCTTGGCCAAGGCAGACCCTCGGGTGTGGGGCAGACCTGGGTTTCTCCAGGTCCTGCACATTGGGTCTCCAAAGCCGGCTTGTTTTCTAGGCACATAATGCCGGTAATGAGGCACTGGCTACGCCCTCTCCTTGCTCTTCCAAAGGGGGAAAATGGAACTCATAATTCCTGACGCAAGTCTCGTCTCCCTGGGTGCTGGGAGTTAACTGGCTCTGCAACAGACGCTGCTGCAAAAGCCAGGTGGCTGCTGAGCCTCTTGGCACATCCTTATGCTTTTTGTTGAAAACAGCAAATAATGAGACAGATTTTAGTCAATGGACATGCACTAATTGACATCAGTTGTGTTGTAATTGGTAGAGGAGAAAGTATATGGTTATTAACATTCAAAGAAAAAAAGAGGTCTAGATTTTTCTGGCCTTTTCTAAATGATAAAGCTCTCTTCCTCTTTGAACCTGACAAAAATGAGCTGCAGAACTGGAGAAGCAGCACTTTGTGAGAGATAAAAAAACTACAGCCCTAAATGCTAACCCGGTGATTTTTCATTTGAATCCGTGCATTATCAGCGGAGTTCAACCCGCACACAAGCAGGCTTAGATTATAAATAGGGCGCGGCAGGAGTTTTCAAAAGCACCTTTTCAGTGGATAGTATCCGCCAAAACCAGAGCCTTTTCCAGGAACACAGGAGTTTTGACAAGTTCTGGGTGTGAAGCGGGGTCAGGCGTTCGCCTGGCAGCTGACGCATTCGCCGATGGATGGGAAACACATTTTCAAGTTGCTGCTCAACCTGATTCATACCGAAACCTTGGACTTGCCCTTATCACAGGGAGGCCAAGCTGCTGCCTGCTCTGGTACGAACCCCACACCCTGTAAGAAGGATTTAACATCTCCACTGGTTGTCTGGCTGAAGAGCAGGAAAGGTTTTGTAACACTGAACTCCCCACAGCTGAAAAACCCCGTTTCCTCCCCACTCCTTTTCCTCCCCCTGAAACACTGATGACAATTTCCCCGCACCTCTCGCCAACGACATTACCTTTGACTACAGGACACACTGTAGGCTATTTTAAAACAAAGCATCTAGGATAGTTCTAGTTTCAACCTCGTTTCAAGGATATAAAATTGAACATAATTTCAATAGGCTCTTCTTCCATAACATGTCAAGGGAGGTTCTCTTCCCCCTCCACTCTGCCCTATTGAGACCCCACCTGGAGCACTGGGTCCAGTTCTGGGCTCCCCAGTTCAAGAAAGATGAGGAACTCTTAGAGAGAGTCCAGAGGAGGGCAACAAGGATGATAAAGGGACTGGAGCATCTCTCCTACAAGGAAAGGCTGAGAGAGTTGGGCTTGTTCAGCCTGGGGAAGAGAAGGCTGAGAGGGGACCTCATCAACACCTACAAATATCTCAAGGGTGGGGGTCACGAGGACAGAGCCAGACTCTTCTTAGTGGTGCCCAGCACCAGGACAAAGGGCCATGGGCACAAACTGAAGCAGAAGAGGTTCCAGTTGAATGGGAGGAAGAACTTGTTGAGTGTGAGGGTGACAGAGCCCTGCCCCAGGCTGCCCAGGGGGGCTGTGGAGTCTCCTTCTCTGGAGATCTTCAACCCCCGCCTGGCCGCTGTCCTGTGCCCCCTGCTCTGGGTGAGCCTGCTTGGGCAGGGGGGTGGCACTGGGTGATCTCTGTAGGGCCCTTCCAACCCCTGCCATTCTGGGATTCTGGGATTCTGGGATGTCCCAGGCTCCGAAGATAATCTTCTTATGAATTCAGGGTCAGACGGAGGCTGGAAAACAGCTGCCCAAAAAATAGTAAGAAAATGTTCTTAACTTCCACTGCAGTTCTGCTTAAGTTTTTAAAGAGCTGCATATCCCTGATAATTCTGATGTGTCACCTAGGACAGACAAAGTGACACAAAAGAGAGGGGAATTTTTTTTGTTGGTTTTTTTTTTTTTTTTTTTTGGTCCTGAGGGATGTGTAGTTGTTTCTCATTCACATAGGACGGATGTTCTCAATGTCTGGAAGCAGCTTTTTAATTCATAGCCTTAAAGAGAAGGCAAATTGGTGAATGAATTTGTTTCTTTCCTTGTTTTACAGGGAACAACTTCAAAAGAAAGCATATCCAGCACTTTCACATGGAATTCAGGTCAGGCTTGCACAGAGATTCATCAGATGGGTTTCTCTGTCTGACATCAGAGAAATTGCACAGGGTTTTTGACTGGATCATGATAGACCTTTGCTATTATTTGGAACAAAGGAGAAGCCTTATTATTTTCTGCTACGTATATCTTCCCCTGTCCCCATTGGTACCACTCATATAAAATGGAAATAATTGCATCTTGCTGCCAACAGATGCCAAGGAAGTCAGCAAAAATAAGCGGCAGGAATGGGAATGTGACAAACAGGTTGTGTTTCAAGATCCTACTCATTTTTTGTTCATCTTTTTTATTTGTGTCACTGTCTCACAAGAATTAAGTGGGTGCTGCTCGAATCCAGGAAGGGAGGGTCCTTCTCAAGCTGCGGTAGCAGAGGGAGCATGGAGAAAAACAGTGAACGTCCCTTGCAGGAGCAGGATGCATTGCAGCATGTTTGGTTTTTTTACCTTCCAGCATCTCTTAGCGCTATTTTTTGGGGGGACACATGCTCCCAACCATCTCCCGGACAGAGATGAGCATAACTGATCCCGCCTTGGGGTTTGCTCTCTGAAACAGCTTACCAGTTCCCCCTTGAGGAGGAAATCCACTTTGCTCCTCAAAATGTTGCTCACCTGTTGAAGAGATTGCTTCAGGGAGAAGCCTGGGAGCTTCTGCAGTGAGAAGAGCAGTAGCTGGGGCACCCCAGGCCTGCCCGGGGTGTGACTGCACGCCCAGAGAGGTGCAAACACCTGCACATCCCCATGGGCAGTCCCAACACTCCTGTGACACAAACATGGATGTGGGTGCCTGCACAGGGACCCGGCATTGTCCCATGGCCCCTCACCCTGCTTATCTGGGGGGTCCTTTAGAAAAAAAAAACCCCACCACTGCAAGTCCATCTATTACCGCAAGAAACCATCAAGGTGCGTGCAAAATCTGGTGATCGGGGTGTTAAATCCATTGCCAGATCTAAAACAGCCATCAGGATGGCCGTGCCTCTCTGGGAAACAAGTATCATTTGGGATTGTCCATATCATCACTGGGATTATCCTCATCACCTCCAGCACTGAAACCCAGTGGGACAGAGCCTGAAGGCTCAAGGCCAAAGGCTATGGTGATCCATGCTCTCGCAGCTCTCGCTGGTGCCACAGAGGGTTGGTGCCAAGAGCAACACTGGTGTGTTATCACTACGTTGGTTAGCCTGGATGAGAAGACAACTATGGTGTTGACACAAGCAACCCACTGCTTTCAGGCAGCTGTACTGTTTTGGAGGCAGAAGGAGATGGAGTACACCTGGACAGTGCTCTGCAGTACGTACGGGACACCCAGCCAACATCCCTCTGCTTCCAGATCCTTGACCCTTGCTGTGGGTTTGGCAGAAACATCCCAGGAGTTGGGTGCGGAGGGGGAAAACCCAGGAGTTTGTACTTCAGGGGAAGTTGGACAAACTGTTTTCCCCTGAGAGCTTTTGTAGCTAAACTGTATTGTTCCATAAAGATCAAAATGTTTTGTGGGAACATGTCAGTTCTGACACCATTTTCTAAAGAAAGGAGTTGAAATGAATCATTTCAGCTCCCTCATTTTGATAAAGCTAAAATGTGTCAATAATAGTGAAATGTTTTGATAACCTCCAAAACACTCCTTTGGATAAAACTAAAAATGTTTTGACTCTCCTAGCCAGGATAAATGCAGATGTTATTCTTGTGTGCCTCTTGTCTATTTGTTTTTACCAACCACCAATGTTCTCTTCTCACTTTCTTATCCTTGCACCATTGAATTCCACAGATCACTCAAGAAATCCAAATGTATATCTAAATTCCCTAAAAAAAAAGAATGTGTTTTGCATTAGTTTACGGTGTATTCCCTTTTGCTGAATGTGAATCCTCCAGCATCCAGAGTTCACCCCATGTAGTGAGCGGGAGCCAAGGTTACTGAGCAGTGAAGAAATTCAGGCCTTTTGGAAACTGAATCTCAGCGTGGTCAATACAGAATGGGTGTACATGGATTAGCAGTGTTAATTCATAATTGCAAGGAAACGAAACAATGCTGTCCCTGTGATTAATTGGCGAAAGAATTCCTATCATCTAGGTTGAGACCTTAATGAGCCTTTTTGCTCCAGCTGTCCTTGCTTCTAATGCAGGGGGCTCTCAAAATGCTCCGTCTCCTTGCCGAGGACAGGGCTGCAGCCTCACCGTCTGCATGGAGGAATGGCTCCCCCAGAGCTGCTGTGGCCCCAACAAAGGCCTTGATATGAACAGAATCTCAGTCTGCACTCCTCTGACGCTCGGCTGGAGCAACGGTGCCTACTCCAACCTTGTCCACAAGGTAGTCCAGACCCTATTTATGCTTCCCTTCCCTTCCCTTCCCTTCCCTTCCCTTCCCTTCCCTTCCCTTCTCCACCCCTGCATTGCAAATATTGTCCAACATGTGTGCATGGGATCAGTCATATCTTGTCTCCAAGATTCCATGTGAAAAAAGCTCAATAGATTATTAAAATGGATGCCGTCTTCCTTTCTTTACCTCCTGGCTGCTGTAACAGAGGCCCTGACTATGTGTCTATACAGGCTCAGCAAAGCCAGTAGGAATTTTTTCAGTAACCATATCAAATCTAAGCTGCTGCTGTTCTAAAAATACATGTTTAATAAAATTCTATTATTTTTCCACCCATATTCAGATTTTAGAAACAATTTTCATTCACTGTTTTGTAGCACACGTCCTGCTGTTTGCCATCTGGGAAAGTGGTCTGATGTTGAGCTTCAGTGGTCCCTCAGTGGTACCTAGCTTTTCTCTTCGGAGAGGAAGCTGAAGCGTTGTCAGTGGTAACAAGGGCAAAGAAAGATGATAGTCTTTAGGTTTAATTTAGAGAGTAATTGTAAAGAAATTCCCTTAATTTAAGCATAGGCTTGAGTCAGTAAAGCCATTACTTTCAATACACGCATAGCTTGAGTTTGGGTGCTACCAAAATATATGCAATGCGTATGCACATGCACAGGAAGCCCTCTTCATAAAAAGAAAACAGGCTGTGAAGCACGTAAATGTAAACTGGCTTTCAAAAACCTGCTATAATATGTATGTCATGTGCTTACGTGTGATGATGAATTCATGTCTTTGCTTAGCATTGGGCACGTGGCTGAATGGCATCTTTAATCTTTTGTCAAACCAAAATATTCATCCAGGCCCTTACTACCTGAAGCACACAAATCCCTTTGAACCTGCTGCCTTCGCAGCCACCACATGGGCAGTTTCTGAGCGTGCAACATCACAAGGCCCCAAATTTGGTGTACACTTCAAGCTGTGGAAAAAACAGGTTCAAAGAGGTTGCCGGATTGGGCTGTTCCTCTTGGTATTTTCTGGCTGAGCCACAGGAATGGCATTTTCATCACTTTTTTTTCCCCCAGTGGATGGAGATTAGCTATGTGCAGTGGTTTTTTCCTGCTGTTTCAGCTAGGAAAGTCAGGCATACTTTACTGAACTAGCATTGATAGGTGTCATAGGAAAAGGCAATAGGCCAGTTAATTTATCGTGGTATTTGTTTCATGAAGACACCACCGGTTTTCAGATGTTTTATAAAAGGATTTGTGCTCAGAGAAACAAGTGGTTTGCTGGTGCCTGGATTGCTTTCCCCTTGGGCTCATCGGTAAAGAGGGATTGTTTACGTGAGTGTGGCTTTAATTAATATTTTGTAACATGCTGAGAGGCAATTGCATATCACTGGTTTTAAAGACATCGGTTCCTAAAGAAAGAATGGAAAAGCCATCACCATAGGACTTTTTTTTAAACAACTTCTCTAATTAAGGAACCTGCTGAGCAAAGCGTACAAACACATGATTAAGTCCATCTGTATTCAGCCAGGCACGTAGGCACATGCATAAAGTTTGGCACATGCTTTACTCAAGAGGAATTGTCTGATGAATTGGGACCTAGCAGAAAGCAGGGGAGATACACCGTGCTCTTCTCTTAACGATGTGATATTTTACATTCTAGTAACCAGCCATTGCACAGTATGGATTTTCCCTCCCTTTCTTTTTTCCCTTGCAAACACCTCGACATAATATTTCTTGGCACATTTTTGTCAAACTTAGTGTTGAATATTGAATGACTTGGTGAAGAAAAGGAGCTGCATGTTTCAAACCTCCCTGAGCTCTGAGAACCCAGAGTTCAGCCCTCCGCTCCTGACAAGGATGACAAAGAGGCTGCTGTGAGCGTCTCCTGTGTTTCCATCTAACATGAGATTTCACATTCAACATCAAAGCGGGAATTTTGCACGGAAAAGCATCCCAGTGACAAGACAACGTCCTTCACAGGCTAAGTCAATTTTAATTTTTTAAGCCATTATTATTATTAGGCAGCAAAATGTGCAGTGCATAAATCTCATCCATTACTGATGGCTTTTGTTTCATGAATAATCAAGCCAATTCAATTCAGAAACAGGCAAAACAAGATAAGGCTGTGAACGTCCTTTGCGGATGGCCACATACACCGCGGGTACAAACCCATCGAGCTGCACCGACCCCACCAGACCCACTCTGATTTTCACCCTTGGAGGATCTGCCCCTACAGTGCAAGAGACACCTGGGGCACCCGGGGGATCCTCCTGGAGGTGAGACAGCTTTTCTTTGCTATGGTTTTTGAAGTCCTATTTTTGAGGTACAGGGTCCAAGCAACATGTCATGATGGACAAGTGATCACCAGCGCTTGGTTTAGGCTCGGTGGGCATTGTGCTGTGGGTTGAAAGCTCCCAGAACTATGTTGAACCTGCTGGCACCATGACCTCCTTCCAACCACCTGATATTCACATTTTATATTCCCCATTTCCTTTTGGACAACCCAAATGCCATAAACTTGAGTGATTATTTTGCTTTTGAGAAATTAAACCATCACCTTCCCAATTTTAATCCTTTTTTTTTTTTTAATGAGGTGGTGATGCTGAAAAGGGCAAAAATAATGAATATTTTCAAAGATGTGGAAGCCAGCCCTGTGCTTTCCCTGCAAGCTGGGCGGGAGGTGTCTGTAAGAGATGCAGGAATAATCATTATTAAAAAAAATACCGCCGCTCGGATATGTTTCTAGTAGCACCACAAATCCCAATGACCATATTTTAAGATTAAGGCTCCTAGGTGACTACACCAGGTTTTTCCCTTCCTGTGAAGAAGATCTGGTTGGATCGATGAAACTGTCCCGTTTCAGAGAAACGACAACTGCCTTCTCAACGTGAGACAGTGATGAGCAGAGACCACTCAAGGGAAGTGATCTGGATTTCCTGGAAAAGCCATCCAGGATTAAAAAATCCTTTAAGGCAGTGAAATGCAGAGACCGGAGAGCTGAAGGGGAAATCTATAGCTGCACGTGATAGTCCCTCCTTCTCACCCCAAGCACTGTCTTCAGCGGCCATAGGAAACACCGCTGGTATAAAACCAAATATGCTGTGCAAGGAGGGGAGGAAGAAGGAGGGGAAGCGTGGTCTTCGTGTGCGTGACTAGGGGAATAGGAATGCAGGAAACAATATTCACTCTGTACATGGCATTCCTGAGGCCATTACTGTAATAGTGAGTCCAGTTTTGGCATCTGTGCTCTGAAAGGAGATTGATAAATTGAAATGTCTGCGCAGAGCTGCTATCAGAGGGTTCTTTACAGAGAGACACTAAATGCATTCACTTGCATAAAAAAAAGAAAGTTAGGAGTTTGCTTGAGTGCAGTGTATAAAGGATCCATGAAAGGGCAAAAATATTCCTCTTCCTGAGCAGCTCTTTAATTCAGGACTCTGAATCCAATGACTATAAATAAAAGCCAGCAGAGCTGCACTGATGGAAAAGGTACTAGTTATTCTAGTCATCTTTTTTTCCTTTTTTTTTTCTTTTTTTCTTTTTTTTTTTTTTTTTTTTGAATGAGGATTTTGGAATAGAGGGATGTAAGCAAATCTTCACAGCCTCCAAACCAAGCCCAGAAAACTCTCTGGAGCCACACTCGGCCCTGGACACACAGCGGAGCAGCCCATAGCAGTCACTGCAGCAATTTCTCCACCAGCTGCTGATCGGAGCTGCCCATCCTGGTGGTCCCTCCCAGACCCAACTTTTATGAACCTAGGAATCCTCCTGGCACTTGTAGGCTGGGATGCAAAAATACCAATGTGAGCTGATTTTCTGGCTCATCTTTTATGCTATGAATATTTTATAAGCCAGCTTGTTGGCTGGGATAGGAGAGACATAAAGAAGTGAAACAACCCACTTCAGTCACCGCGAGCTTCTTTAGACAAACATAATGTAATTTGAAAGCCTCAACGCCAGACGTGAATGTGGGTTTGACTTAAGGGCTCAAGTCCCAAAATCACAATGAAGACATAAAACTGACAGTGCAGAGAAGCAAACTCTGAGCAAACAGGGTCGTGAGACACCGAGATCAGTATCAGCCTGCTGCTACCAATTTTTTCCGCATTGGATCAGGGGTCAACTGCTGACCCATCACTTGGAGCACAGGGTGGAGGTTGTTTCTAATGATCCTTTTGGAATTGGGCTCAAATCCACTGCCCTGAAACAGCTCAAAAAAAAAAAAGAAAGAAGGGAACGGCTTAAAGTTAAATTCCTAATGGCTGCCCTGGTTTGGGGAAAAAAATCTCTGTAGTTGTAGGGCTTTTTTGACCATGGTCTACCTGGGAAACAGTTTCCCGCTCCTCCTTGTAGTTCTGCCAAGACACATTTTGGAGTGTTGATTGGTGCTGGGTTTTGCTTTATTTTTGGAAAATGTTCTTCACACCTGGGTTTTGAAAGACCTGCAGACCCAGAGCAGCATGAGCCGAGCTGCCTCACACAAAGTGAGAATTGAAATGGCTTGATTAATGTTGTGAACATTGTTAGGAGGAGGAGAAGGCCAACAGGTTACCAATGTCAGCTTTCAAGATGTCTTTTAAAGTCCTTAAGAAAAAAGAACCCCCAAACCCACAACGTTAACAACACAGAGGGTTTTATTTGCGCTTACCCTAAGGTCATTAATTCCTCTGGGTCCTGCTATGTCCCTGAACTTTAGAACTCTTTGTACTTTCAGAGTGGTGTAGTGGGGATTTGGAATTACTCTCCAAAATTATATATTACTTTTTCCTGAATCTTATTTCTAGTTGCAAATTAGCCGTTTTCAGCTACCGGGAAATGTTGTGGCTAATGACAAAAGAAAATCAAACATAGCAAAATACATGACCAATTTTTTAAAAAACAAATTATTGTTTTTACAGTACAAGAAGGACATTGACCTGTTAGAGTAGGTCCAGAGGAGGATGGTGAAAATGGTCAGCGGCTGGAAAACCTCTCCTATGAAGAAAGGTTCAGAGAGTTGGTGTCGTTCAGTCTGGAGAAGAGAAGGCTCCAGGGAGACCTAATTACAGCCTTTCAATATATAAAGGGAGAGTTTTTACCAAAGCCTGTAGTGATAGGACAAAGGGCAATAGTTTTAAACTAAAAAAAGGTAGATTTAGCTAGGAGATAAGGAAGAGATCTTTTACAATGAGGGTTGTGAGACACTGGAACAGGTTGCCCAAAGAAGTTGTGGACGTCCCATCTTTGGAAGCGCTCAGGTTCAGGCTGGACAGGGCTTTGAGCAACCTGATCTAGTGGAAGGTGTCCCTGCCTGTGGCAGGGGGGTTGAACTAGATGATCTTGGAAGGTCCCTTCCAACTCAAACCATTCTGTGATTCCATGATTTCAGAGGTTAGAAACACAAACTTCCTTAAAACAGCTGCTATGAAATCTCCAATTAGCAGTATTTTCAGGTAGTGTGTCCATGGAGAATCCAGTAAACAGAGAAGAGTCTATTTTTTTTTTTCTGTTTCACAGAACTGTGCAGCACCTAGCACATGACGATCTATGGATCACTGGCATCTGCACCAAGGAAATCAGAAACCACTTGTGCTCAAGAAAATTGTTATGGTTTCTGTAATCAAGATAAGAGTCATTATACTCACCCAGCAGCTGTCTGCGATACAGATACCTGCATCTGAACCAGCTGCAGTAACAATCCTCACTCAGGGGAGAAAACTAGGGAACTCTGGAGTGTGACTCTTTTGGAGTATTTTAGTCCTCTATATTATCAGATAGGGGATGACAAAAGGAGCCTGAAGCTGCTGGGGTTCTACGGTATAGCCACCAACACCCCAAGTGCACTACAGTCCACATCTCCGGTCACTGAAGTCCCATGAGATGCACCAGTGCAGAAAGGGGTCAATAGCGTCCTTGCAGTTCTCCCTCCTTAGTCTCAGCACGAGCATCAGGTGTGTGTGGTCTCTCAAGATTTTCAATTCATTAGTGAAATAAAGCACACTGATATATTATTTCTTCTGCCTGAGGCTGTCTCCACATCATTGTTGTCACCT
Organism: Butorides virescens; assembly: GCA_017310255.1. Classification (NCBI taxonomy): domain Eukaryota; kingdom Metazoa; phylum Chordata; class Aves; order Pelecaniformes; family Ardeidae; genus Butorides; species Butorides virescens. The sequence goes on along the minus strand of JADKXX010010382.1, from coordinate 46,891 downwards.
GACCAAAACTTTCCAGTGTGCTCTGCAGACTCTGAGCTCCATGGAGGCCTCTTGCTCAAACTGCCCTGGTCCTTGGGCTCCAGTTTGTAGCTCATAACACCAACGTCTCTTCCTCTTTGTGATTTGCATGCTTAAATGCCCTTGGTTTGCTCAGGAAGGCAGAAGTTGGAAGAAACAAACAGTATCTTCCTGAATCTCAGCTCAAGGAAGGAAATAAACCTCAGTAGAAAGAGCCAAAAGTTAACAACATGATTGAGAAAAGCCCCCCAGCTTTAGAGTAGTTCTCGTGCAGGAAATGTATGATAAAAAAATTTAAATAAAACCTAGAAATCAAATCTAAAGGTCACTGAGAAACAGGGAAGAGTATTCAGGAAAGACTTGTGCTCACTTGCAGGGAGAATAGGCCCAGCACTCCACACGGCTTCCTACATAAAAAGGCCAGCAGCAAAGAAATGTCCTTCTCCATCACAGCAGGGACTGAAGGTGCCTGGCAAAGTCTGTGTCAAAATGTTTTTTGGGGTTGTCAGACAGGGCAGGGCTTTTTACTTTACATCCAAATCTTCGCTATAGCAGGAGGAGAATGGAAAAAGTCATAGCGCTGTCTGGGCATTCCTTGGTTATTATGAGATCAAGTTTTGTCTACATATGGAAATAAATGAATATGTACCCCTGAAAGGTCACTTCTTCAGTTTGCCCTCTGAATACAGGGGACGTACTTTAGGTTGTACCAATTTCATACTGATTTACCTCTCCTGCTTTCAGGAAATTTGTCTCTGGTTTATACTGTAGTAAAGAACAAATATCAAGTCCGAAATCTCTTTGTGAGACAAGGACAAAGGCTCACAGTCTCTGCAAAAATGCGTTCGCGTGTTTAATCTATTAAAGTCTGTAGTTGCACTGAAATCAGAGGGAAAATCTTGCCAAATAAAGATTAAGATTATAAATAAATGCTTCTAGGAGGTGTAAAAATTTTGTCAGAAGAGAACGAGAAGTGTGTTTAAAGCATCTGAGTCCTATAGCTTGGTCAAGAACATTTTATTTTTAATATCCTTATGTAATAGACATGAATAATTTCTCTGAAGAGATACCTTACTTCAAACACGATGTGTGAATTTACTACAGGACATGTTGCATTAAATTACAGAAAAAGACCAGAAAGCCAGCCTGATTGACAATAACAGTTTTTCTCACCAAAACTGTGGCTCTTTTGGGCCGTTAGCAGTGCTACTTAGTGACAGACAAAAGGGGAGAAATCTCTCTTTGGAAAGTTTATCCCACTTTTTTCAATTAAAATTTTCAGAATGTTGTTGGTCATTTTATCGACTCTGCTTTTAATTTTAGATCCAAGAACCGATTCTCTTTTCAATAATAATTTCAATAATAATTCTTTACGTTTAAGCTCGGAGCTGCTTTTCCATCATGACACATTCTGGTATCATAGTCTCTCTCATCCTGGCAATAAGCCAATCCAGCATCTTCTGCACCCTTTCCACCTCATTTCCTTAAGTTCCTGTCAATCTTTTCATCAGCACTGGGAACAAATCCCTCAGTCATCTTCCATCACTATCCTGCTCAAAATTACAATGGAAATTCAGCTAGTAGGCACTGCATCATGTCCATTCACTGGCATTAAACTAGTTCTACAGATTATGTGCTCAGTATCATGTAAGCTTCCCAAAATAGCTGTCAAGCTGTTTCTAAATTTCCTTGGGGATTCTTCCGTTATCACTAGGTCATTCATTAGGTTGTAATGAAGAGACTTGTATAACAAAATTGGACATAAAGAATAAGTGCTGAAAGTTGCAGCATCTATTAATGCTTTTGCTGAAAATGTGGTAGAATGAGGCCTTTTTTTGCAAAGGGAGACAAGTTGTTCAGATGAAAGGAATGCTACTAAAATAGGCTGTGGGAAATGCAGTCTGATTAATGTACCAAGGAGCAAAATCCTTAGGTCAATACAGAGACCACCAAGAAGAGGGCTACAAATGAAATTCTAGACAAGATGAAACATCACATGAGAAATTTCAAAAACAGTGTCTATGAAAAAAAGTAGCTGATAAATCACGTTGTCCGTTTTTTAATCTGACCATATTTCTGTTAGTCAGTTCATTTCTACTAACAGGATGGACCTCAGGGTGAATCAGAAGCAGTTCCATCAATCTCAACAGAGTAACATAACAGTAAAATTGGCCTGAAATCTGAATCAGATTCGGTATCTGCTGGGTAAGCATTAATCAACTCTTACCACTAATTTCTTGTGCAAAGCAACACGTCATCTGCCTTTTCTGATCTCACGACTGCTAAGGGAATGGTGAGAACTGCAGTTTTGCTTCACTAAGCCTGTAGCAGAAAATCACCAAAAAGTACAGGGGCAGGAAAAGCCTGGATGATGAGAGGGGCAGAATGTCCCTCGAGAAATACCCTATTGAAGTTCTTGAAATATCACTCTAAATAAATTATGATGTCATAATAGAATATAATGCGGAATGAACATTGTGAATAGAGGTGGTAAGAGGTTACTTTTTTTTTTTTTTTTTTTTTCCCAAATGGCATTAGTAATTTGAAAAAGAGGAGTAAACAGCCCTTTCACTACTTGGAAATAACGTCTCATCCCTGCTAGCACTGGGGAGGCTTCAGAGCTCCCACAGCAGACAATGTGAGCGTATAACTCATTTATCAAAAGTTACAGCACAGCTTTAATACCCTGCTTGCTAGAACTAGAGTTAGAGCTGTAAAAGCACCTAGGTAGGGTACACATAGGGAGGTATAATCAGCTTTATAGACTAGTTTAAACTTATTCTCCTGAATTTGTCATTTTGAAGCCTAACTCCAATGTTCTTCTAAAGTCCAGTTGACATCTTTAGCTCCACCGTCTTTTAATGCTTGCGTGCTTAAATCACTTTTGTGGGTGGATTCATTCACCTGTGGTGTTTGGCAGCTGTTGAACTTTTACTTCCACTCTGCTATCATTCCTAACTTTGAACATCCAGCTGTAACCTGCCTTGAGAGTCCAACCACCAAGCAAAGCACATTCTCTTCCAAAACCTCAGTTTGGAGAGCCTTTGCTTCCCCCCCGTGCTGCTGGCTGCAGGGCACCTTCCCGGCAGCTTCATCCTCTCACTGAGTCATCCTAATGGAGACTGAAAGATTGCTTTTGTCCCCAGAACCGACAAACCTGACCTGCAGGGAGCAGTGACATGATTAGCAGGTGATTTCCCAAAGATCTTTGGGTTCCCATAATTTCCGTGTCTGCCCATGCTATTAGATTTAGAAGGTAAAAGCTAATCTCAAGGGATTCTAATTTTATTTAATGAATACGGGTGCTGACACATAGTGAGTGAGGCTATTCATAGCAAGTTACTATGTTAAAATAAAAGATAATATAGCTCAAGGAAAGCACTTCCATTTCCACTAGTATTTCCAAGCAACCTCGTGGCTTTCCCTGCTCCTTCATGTAGATTATAAATAAAAACTGAAGAGCTGAAGGGCTGTCAGGGAGGGAATGGGAGTTTGCAAAGACAGTGGCTCTTTGGCTAATCTCGTATCACATCAGTGGCTCACAAACTAATTTGATTTGATTCTTGATAGGTTTCCAGGAGGTGAAACTCTCCTGTTCACAGTTCTGGAGCATGCGGCTCTATCCGGTACAGAGCAATGCCTCCTGCCCTAGGATAATACAACCCTATCACAACCGAAACAAAAATACTCACGGGTGAGTCGCGTTTCATGGACCCAAACTCAAATGGCATTCAAAATGTTTAATGTAACAGAAGCTAAATAACTTAATTCTTGTTGCAACAAGGATTTTCTTCCCAGTATTTTCCCAAATACTTTGTTCATTTAATCTCATTGCTCCTGGTTTTTCCATAAGGCACCAACGAAATAACTTTCATGGTAACACTCAAGTGACACCCCCAGCCCATTATCCCCTCCCTGTGGGAGAGCTTCATTCAACCTATGCAACTTAAGATATACCTTTCTTTTTTTTTTCATCCAGCAACATGATCTTGATTTCTGTTGCTTTTCTCTTGATTCTTGTTCTCTGTTGCTTTCACACTCAGTTAACGTCTTTCAGGTAAAATGCTCTTATGAGGAGCAGCTGAGGGAACTGGGGCTGTGTTCAGCCTGGAGCAGAGGAGGCTGAGGGGAGCCCTCATCGCTCCCTACAACTGCCTGACAGGAGGGGGGAGCCGGGGGGGTCGGGCTCTGCTCCCAGGGAAGGGGCAATGGGACGAGGGGAAATGGCCTCAAGTTGTGCCAGGGCAGGGTTAGGTTGGACATCAGGGAAAATTTCTTCCCCGAAAGGGCTGTCAGGCACTGGAAGGGGCTGCCCAGGTCAGGGGTCGAGTCCCCATCCCTGGGGGGATTTAAAAGCCAGGCAGCTGAGGTGCTTAGGGCCAGGGTTTGGTGGTGGGATGGCAGGGTTAGGGGAATGGTTGGGCTTGGTGATCTTAAAGGGCTTTTCCAACCTAAGTGATTCTGTGATTCTCTGATTGTGCAGCAATGGAAACCAGATGCTTTGTGCCATGAAATCAGAGCTGCACTGAGGGGGAGGGCTCCTGTCCTGCTCCAGGTCACGCTAGAGTGATCGTAATGGTTTTGCTGCCACACCACATTGAAAAAGTGGATTTAAAAAGAGTGTGGAGAAGAATAAGCGTGTTAGACCGAACTATTAACACTTACTCTGCTACCTGCTCTATGGCTGTGGTCAATATTGAGGCTAAGATTGTCAGCTTTGGGGAATCTGCCTGGTGTGTAACCACACAGCTTTGGCGGCTTAAAAACCAGTCTCCCTGCCCTTGTGTAATATTGTTATTACAGTGATGAAGATGTGGGGTGCTCCAAATTTTCTCAGAGTGGCTATTCTCATTTAGTCTGTGCTTCATTTTCAGCACCAGCGTCTTTCTGTGGCCATGACCTAATGCAGCTGACGAGGTCCAGAAGTGAAAACACTAACATCTACAGCTGTCAGTCGCTCACAGCCCTTCCCACATCTCTAGGCCAACTGGATTCAACCTTCAGGAAGCTTCAGGAAATGTGAAATTGGATTTTCCCCCCATAGCAATGGTCCCCTCCTCACCTGGCCACGCAGAGCTGCTAACAGCCTCCGTGTGGAGGTGGACCATAGCTGTCGTAGTCAGGCTAGTGCGCCTTCATCTGGTCATCTCTTAATGCTTTTAACAGTTTTAAGGTACTACTTACATATAAGCAAGCTGATTAAGCCCTATCAGCTAATGTTTTTCCATGGCTCTGACTTTTTATTTTTATTTCAGCCAATATCAATACAAAGCAATTGGTCCAAACAACACATTCTGGATACGGGTACGGCATCTGTCTGGTTGTCAGGTCGCTTGGCTGCAAGGCTCCCGCAGAAATGCTCCTTTCCAGGTTTATCCCCACCATTTCTCAACTGTTTCTGCAAAGTTCCTCAAGTTAATGAACAGGGGTAAATAAGAGTTTTCATGTAAAAGGAATATAAAGTACTGCATAAAATCAATTCAGATAGTCTTTGTTATGCGCAAGGCTAAATAAGAATATGCTTAAGCTTTTTGTAGTCCTACATGTCAAGCCTAATTCCCATAACTGGCTGTTTTGCCGCAATTTGTATCAGACAAGCAAGGCCATCCAGGGCAGCAGACAGCTCCCAGGGCATCCAGGGGAGGGAAGAAAGAACATCTGATGCTGTTCTTCGTTTCCTGCCCATACAACCATTTCACGTCAACAAGGGACCAAGGTGATTTTCATTGAACTGGTTTCCAAAACGCATCTTAGCATGCATTTGGTTCCAGTTTGAATTACTCATTTTTGCATTAAGCGTACAGCAATTTTAATAGTACCCAGTGTCCCAAGACTGGTGCATTTCGTAGACTGGTGGAATGCACATTATTCCTCTGCCATGCTGGGATGGCTCTTAGCTCCTATGTATTTATCAGTTTACACATATTTAAGGTACTACTCCGTTTCCTGGTCAGTGTTATAAAAGCATCAGAATATTCTACCAGAAAGTAAGGAAATATTTTGTGCCCTGGACTTTTCCATTTAGTAAATCCCTTTTGCACACATGCTTATAGTATTTGTCATTTCTTCAAAAAGCTAGACTATTTTTAAGAAGAGCTCTGTGACTGTTACACTGCATTTATAGGTCATTTAAAGCTGGAGAAAAATCAGAGCAAATAATTTCCCTACATTAACTTCTTCCTGCACATTTTTGCATCTCCTGTTACATTTTATACTGTGTAACTCAGAACACAGCATACACCTCCCAATAAGATAAATGGATTACTTGTATTGTATGGGATCTTACTCCATTTCAAGCTCGTATCCCTACAGTTGAAATATGGGATGCTTTCTGTTTCATATTTAAATATTTGTTGCTTTAATTTTTTTTAACAAGCATGTCTGTTCTTATTTCACATCTTCTTTAATGGCATTTTTTTGTTAGAGGCTGTGGTGGTTAGACCTTGGCTGGACGCCAGGTGCCACCAAGCCGCTCGATCACTCCCCTCTTCAGCAGGACAGGCGGGGAGAGAATGAGATGGGAAAAAAAAAAAAACCTCATGGGTCAAGGTAAAGGCAGTTTAATAAAAAAGCAAAAGCAAAGGCTGCGTGCAGCAGCAAAAGGAAAACAAGATTTTATTCTCTGCTTCCCATTAGCAGGCAATGTCCAGCCACTTCCCGGGAAGCAGGGCTTCTGTATGCATAGCTGTTGCTCTGGAAGACAAAACACCATAAAAGACGAATGCCCCCCCCCCCCCCCCCTTTTCCTTTTCCCTTAGTTTTTATACGTGAGCTGATGTCATATGGTACGGAATATCCCTTTGGTTGGTTTGGGTCAGGTGTCTTGGCTACGTCCCCTCCCAAGATCTTGCCCCCTTCCAGCCCACTGGTGGTGGTGGGGGGGGGAAATGTTGGAGACAGAGCCTTGATGCTGTGCGAGCCCTGCTCAGCAGTAGCCAAAATATTGGTGTGTTATCAACCCCTTTCTATGTACCAATAGAAAGCACAGCACTATGCATCTTGACCCAATACAGAAACCTTTTGTTATAAAAGTTGATTAATTAGTGAAAAAAAAAAATACTTCACAGATTTTGATTTATCTTTTTTTTTTTTTTTTCAGGTGTAATGACACAAAATATTCTTTTTCCTAAGATTTCCTATGGAAATAGGGGTAATGAATCACACTGCTTGCCTGTGGGATGACTCTAGTCAGTTTGTCTCAACTTTCACCTGTGTTGGAAAATTTCAGCGATTTTGGGTCAAAAAGCAGATTCTCAGAAGCATTAATATTTACAGGGGCTTGCTGAAAATGGTCAGGGAGGTACAGGGGAGAGTCCTCTCGCAGCCTAATGGCATGAAGTCGGATGATCTTTCCTACACACTTTTTTTCTCAAACCTGTAGCTGACGTTTTTGCACTGGAAATCAGCTCTGAAGCAGAGATGTTTGCAGGCAAGAGAGATGCATATACTGTGCCAGGAATGAGACAACTCCATAGGCATCCTTAAAGTTTAGAGACTGCACTGATAACCACGGTAGCATGAGGAAGACCAGTGCGAAAGCCAACAACCCTCAGACTCCCTGGGAGGAAGGCAAAGGAGTCCTGATAATGTTGGCCTGCTGTTACCCTGTTCATTCCCATCTCTTCTGCTGTTGAGATGACCCACAGCTGGTCCAGGTGATTCATTTGTGTACTGGGAGCATTTATCAGGGTGGTGGGAGTACTTCATAACTACTCTACTAATGCTGAAAACGACGAGGTCAGTCCTCTCAGCCAGATATATTAAGGGTAGTTATCAGTACCAAACTCATCAAATGTAGTGCAAAAGAGTATTTTGGTGCTCAGCACGGAAAACAACGATGCATCTGAATTCTCTTCTTTCAGAAACATCTACCACTTCTGATTCACAAAGAAATCTGGAGCAAAGATTTTTACAAAAAATCAAGGTAAAACTCTGAAAATTAGCTTAATATAAAGCCTTGCCAGTTGATAAGTTTGCTCTGAAGACCATTCAAGGCAGTGCTGTCCTGCAGTCCTGGGGCCAGTGAGGGCACTCACAGAGCTGGAGCCAGCTCCGGTGTGCCCCGGGTAGGCACTGTGCCCCACGTAATGGCCTTTGGGCTTCCCTGGCTGGAGGTGACACAGGAAAGACTTTCAGGGCCTTGTCACCATGCAGGGTTTCTTGCTCAGCAGGCAGATCTGCTCTGCAAGCATGAAGATGCCCAAGGACCACATAAACAAAAAAAAAAAAACAACCCCAAACCCTAGCATTAAAAAAAAAAAATTATGAACTGATCAAATGGGTACATCTGCTGGGTCCTAAAAAGAACGTTATAGCCTTCGGAAAAGCCACTCAGGTTTCAGAAGACATAGAGATCATTTATTGCTTCTTGCCTTTAAGTAAAAAGTGTTTTATGATGTCTTCCTCTTTCCACCTATTACTTCATAGTGGGAATTGGGCGACAGCTGATATTTACAGGTGTTAAGTAGATCATGAAAGCAATCGTTCTTGATCCCTCCCTTCGAAATCTGATGGGATTCACAGTAACTTAATTAGAAATATGGAGAAATAAGATCAGAAGAGGCAGTTGACCTCCAAAACCATTGTGGTAAAAGAACCTATTTTATTAAAAGTCGTAAACCAAAAAGACTTTCTGAAAAGGAACAGTACTGAGATTTAGGAGCTGCATTTATGTTGCTGGCTCTGCCATAGTTCCCTGTGACCCTGTTCAAGTCATAAAGTCCATGTTCCTTATGCCGTAAGACAAGTAACGATCCTCTCGCTCCTCCACAACGCCTCTCCCCACCCAGCGTGTTCCGCACTCGTCAGGACATTTTCTTACCTTCCTTGTACAGCTCATATAATTCAGCAGGTCCCCGACATCAGATGTTGGCCACAGGGCTCCCACCACTGACTTTATGGAGATAATACATTGAGGTTTTTAGTAGCTGAAGGATGTGGTGGAGGCCAAAAAGCATTAGTGAGTAGAAAAGGGGCTGGCAGATGTGTGGATGCTGCATTTATTAGCACAGGGATACAGCCTCCAGCATAGCCAGCCACCAGCCTGCTGGGGCTGGGGAGCTGGAAAGCTCACGCTGTCTTGACCTTACCCTAAAATTAATTTCTGGCCAGGTCAAGAATAGGATACTGGGGTAGATCTGGCTCTGGTCCAATCCCAAATACCCTTAGGTTCCCTCTCATCTTAACATAAGGCTGCTGGAAGAGCATGCCAATTTATTGCTTGTTTAGTGGGGATCGTCTCAAAGATGTGTGTGAAGGCAGGAGAGCATGTGAAGAACCCCTGGCCAAGTGCCACCAAAGGGTCTGCAGATCCCTTAGCACCCAGGGAGAGGCACTAGTGGCACCGGCGATCCAAGGAGCAACGTAGGGTTCCTCTTAGCTGATGTGTTGGGCTGCTAACTGAGTACTGACCAATGCAACCTCCGAGCACAAAGCCTTGTCAGCAGAGTAAGGGCAATTAAAACTGTTTGCTTTAAGCTAGGAGGCCGAATTGCAATTAATTATGGATGCTCCTTTCCATGACTTCAGAGGAGGCTGGAGCATAACTTAGAGCCTGTGTATAGGGGCTTTTAAAAAAGGGGACCTCCGTATAGGAAGTAAAACTCTGAAAATGTCAATGTTCTTGGGAAAAAAAAAATTCTTGAAGGAAAAAAAAATAATTTAAATTAAATATTTATAACGGCTACATCTGCAGATTGAAATTATGGCCCTAAATTAAAACCAAGGGCAAGTAGGAAGGCAGGTTTAAGGGGCAGTATTACGGTTAAACTGTCAGTAATATGCGAGCGGTGAATGAGCAAGTACCGGTTAACTGAGAATCACATCAGAGAGGAGCTCATGACTTTAGGCTTGTGTTGCAGATTTTTGGGTGCTCTCGAACATCTGCCTGTTCTGTGGGGTGCTGCCTACTCCCTGCTCCACGTGGGGTTTGGAGAACTGTATTGAAATGCATTTCTTACCTGACCTGTTTTAGTGACCTCTTTAGTGAACTCTTGAAGAAACGAACCCAAATATCAATTACGCCTTTCATCCTCGCATGCACAACAATATCATGGTGCTTCTATAGTACTAGGATCTGGATTTTACAGGGGTCTGGTAGGTCAAAGAATTGCTCATGGACTATTATTTTTTATTAACGACTTGATTTTTCTTTGGCAGTTTTAAGTGAAAATATGCCACGAATATTTCAAAGAAAGCCATAGGACTGCTACAGCCTGGTACTCCTTTTACAAAGAGATTATAGCACTTTGATTGGAAAAAGTTAATTGCTAGGTGTACTCCTTAGGTTTATATCAATTGGATGAATTATTGCAGCAAGCTGCCATTTGTTTCCAGGGTTTATTTCTCATGATAAATGTAAATTACTGTTTAGATTGATGACACCAGCCTGGCACCCTGTTCTTCAACGTCAACCTTAGGGCAGCCCTGGGAATATTGCTGCTGGTTACTGGTGCATTTCCCAATGTTCAGATGTTTGGAGAATGACACTAATCAGAACTGTGGCTTTCTTCCATCAGACTGTCACTCATTTTTCAGGAGGTGGCCAAGAAACATGCAGCATGATTGCTTTTGCCCTAATGATGCTATTTATTAAAATTATTTGTCTTTCCATCTCATGAATACATTTTTTCCCTCCCTGACGATGTTCATAAAATGAAATGTGAGTCTGCAGTGGGACTTCAGACCTTTTTAAAATGGTCATCTCCTGTGTCGGGACTGGTGATTTGGGGGCAATACATTGGTCTGCAGTTAAACAGTAGAAGCCACGCATACTTCTGGGTTCCCATGCCTGGATGTACTTCCCTGTCCCATCCTGACTCCATGTGAGAGAAGTCTTGGCTGTCCACCCTGCCATCTCCTGCTTCGCACAAGAAAGCAAACCCATTCAATACACAATTTCTGAGTGAAAGCAAGAACAGGACTGTCATGGTTTAACCCGGCTGGCAACTCAGCACCACGCAGCCGCTCGCTCACTCCCCGCCTCCTTCAGTGGGATGGGGAAGAGAATTGGATAAAAAAAGTAAGACCCATGGGTTGAGATAGAGGCAGTTTAATAAGAGAGAAGAATAACAATAATAATAATAATAATGGTAAGAGAATATACAGAATATATAAAACAAGTGATGCACAATGCAATTGCTCACCACCCGCTGACCGATGCCCAGCCCGTCCCAAGCAATGATCACTCTCCCCAAGCCACCTTCACTCTCTCCCCCGACCGACTGACCCCCCCGAGTGTGATGTTCCATGGTCTGGAATAGCTCTTTGGTCAGTTGGGGGCAGCTCTCCTGGCTGTGCTCCCTCCCAGCTTGTTATGTCCCTGGCCGAGCAGGAGAAGCTCAAAAAGTCCTTGAGTAGTCTGAGCACTACTTGGCAACAACTAAAAACATCAGTGTGTTATCAACATTCTTGTAGTACTAAATCCAAACCACAGCACTATGCTGGCTACTATGAAGAAAGTTAACTCCATCCCAGCCAAAACCAGGACAAGGATGTCCACCAACTGTGGATCGATCATATGGGGTCTTAAAAACAGCATTGCAAAACTCAGAGTGATGCTGTCACCGTCTAATTAAAGGTTCTGTATTAGCTACAGTAGAAACCTACTGGTCAAATTAATTCACGTTTGGGTCATTGAATTGACTGACGTCACGGCTTTGTGACATGACAAAGGTTGCAATTGTTAGGGTGCTGAGAAAAACGAGCCAATAAACAGTGAGCCAGTGTGAGCTTAAATATGAAATCCTACAACCAATGAGCTATGAAGAAAGATCTAAACAGCGTAGTATTTGGATAAAACAGTTCTTTCTTATTACAGATGTAGGATTAAAAAAACCCCAGTTGGCACTCTTCCACATGGCCTCACCGTGATATGCCTTCCACTTTAATCTACAAGAGGGAAAGCGTACTGCCCCCTCGTCTTGGAGCAAGGTTGCAAATCCCTTAACATACGTAAAAAACCTAAGACATCACTGGGAGATAATATTAGGATCCAATCTTTTTTGGATGAGAGGAAGGCCCCCTTGCTTTCTAGCCAACCTCAAACGAGTGTGGGAGGCGAGGGACTTCGAGGCCAACCTCTCGTTTCAGGTTCAATCCCTTCAAGCAAGATTAAGATGCAAACGAGGTCAGATGTCGTGAGTCCACCGGTTTATTAACTGTTCGGGGGAAGAGAGAAAGCAGCAATAGGAAAGGAAGGAAGGAAAGATAGGAAATTAAGCGAGAATTCTGAATGGAAGAGCACAGATGGTCACCACCATGTATCCGCAGCAGCGCAGGGATCCTTCTTCAGTAGTGAGTGACCACATACGTGGGGTCGCTGGTCATGCAGGGTCTTCGGTAGTCTCACAGGGTTCTCAGTAATCGTGCAGAGTCTTCAGTTGTCTCCCACGAGGTTGGTGATCGCATAGGTTGTTTGGTGGGCCCCCGCGGGGTCGGTGATGGCACATGGGGTCTGAGATGGTGGCCTTTTATAGTCTGCTTGCCCAAGACACACACTTGCACAGGCTGTCCTCAGCAACAACTTCATGCTTGCTCCGGCAACAGCATCATGCCTGCGCCGTGCTTGCCCAGGGCAATGGCGCGCATCTCCCGTCCGAGCCCCCCTCCCATGCCCGGGGTCTCACGCACCAACCACGTGCATGCCCTCCCAGCTGGTTGCTGTCACCGGATAGGGCATCACCAGGGCCTCGCCGCTGTCCCTGTGGATATTGAGGTGCAGGGGAGGGCAGCTTGTACAATGTCCTGCAGGGTCCTGTTAGCTTCATGTGGGCAAGCTTTGAGACAAATGTCCAGCCAGTCTGCCCCTCGCAGATCTTCTACAAAAGCCTCAAAGAGCAAAGAGAAAGCTACGAAGCTACACAGGTTTGGAGAGAGGGCAAGCGGCAGTGCACTGTAAAGGCGGTGCCAAGGAAGAAGGCTGTGGGGAGACCTGATTACGGCCTTTCAATACCTAAAGGGGGCCTATAGGAAAGATGGGGAAAATCTTTTTAGTAGGGCCAGCTGTGTTAGGACAAGGGGTAATGGTTTTAAACTAAACCAGGGTAGGTTTAGGCTAGATATAAGAAAAAAATTCTTTACAATGAGGGTGGTAAAACACTGGAACAGGTTGCCCAGAGAGGTAGTGGAGGCCCCATCCCTGGAAACATTCAAGGCCAGGTTGGATGGGGCTCTGAGCAGCCTGATCTGGTTAGCAGTGTCCCTGCTGACTGCAGGGGGGTTGGACTCGATGACCTCTAGTGGTCCCTTCCAACCCAAAACATTCTATGATTCTATGATTCTATGAAATACTGCAACACTTTCTCCGAAAGCCGAGCGGGGTCAGGGGGAGAACAAATGCATGTGTGAACCCAACGCAAAGAGCGGAAGGGCTGGATCTGGGCTCTGCATGCCAACTTGATTGTGGCATTTTCTGATATTTGGCTTGGCAGCATTTCAACGGCATTTTGGGGACAGAGTCGGTCTTCATCCCTTTGCTCACACCAGCTGAGCGGGACCGCAGTCAGCAACCGCCCCCGGGGAGAGGGAGCCGCTCTCACTGTGCACAAGCGCAACCAAATCTGGGCCACAGTTATTTCGTATCAAAATACATTGCATTAATCAGCTGCTATTTAATTAATAGAAAAGATCTGTCTGATTAAATTTCAATTAAACCCTTGTTGGAAGCAGTGACATTTTGGATGTTGTTGGACAACCTTGCTGACCACACAGATGGCAGGCAATGAAAACATTAGCCAAATATTTTTACCATGACTGGTTGAACAAAATAAAGTACATCCATTATAACGAGCCGTGTTCTAGCACAACCCTCTGTAGTACAGCAAGCAGTGAAATTACTACCATAACAGATTGCTGCTCACTCTAACATATGCTGACTCTCTAACTTACTCTGTATTTCTGTGCACAAACAAGGATATACAGATGAATTAAGTTCTTTGATCTGTAATGAATGCCATGAATCCACAGGTTCCCAAAGAACAATGTGGAGAATCCAGTAGTTATTATATTATTCAAATAAGGTGGTGGGGTTTTTTTTCCCCCTCTCTGTCTTTCTGGATTCTTATTAAAATATCTTTCCAGAGGAAAGTTATTAAAGAGCCGATTTGGCTAATTCATCAATAAGAAAACAGCAGCCAAAAAAAAGTCACCCTCAGTACTTAGGCACACAGACATTCATTGCGGTGACAAAGCTTGAACATAATTACTTAGCTGTGTGGTGTGATGACTTTATTATATGAATCTGCATTAATCTTACTTTGAAATGACAAATTTCACAGCAGTTTATTAGGATATGACTGCTGGATGACTGATATGACAATGACATGTGTAGTAATCATAACCTCCTAATACAGTTGTACTTTTTTATCCCCCAGATGTAGCCCTCATCATGATGCTCCAGCTGATTCCAGGAACCTAAAAAAATTTGACTGTATTGCATTGATTATAAACTTGCTAAAAGTTTTTTTTTTTTTTTTTTTTTTTTTAACACAGTAGACTCACACTACACTGTACTGTGAAACTACGGTAGTGGGTATTGATGTTCAAAGTGTTGCCATGGGGCTTTACGGTGTAATTAAGCAATAATGTTAATAGAATAAGACCCTGCACCAGTAGCAGCCTTTACCACTAGTAGGTAAATGCACGGCAAAGCCATTTACTTTTGAAGTGAGCCAAGAGCATTGCTGAAGTATATTGTTATATGGCCTGGAGGCCTCAGCAAACCTGAGATGCCCCAATTGCTCTCTCCAAACTCGCTGTGTGTGTTGAGGAACCACTGCAAAGCCAGAGCAAAGCTGGAAGGCGGAACGGGAGCAGCAGCAGTCACTGTCCTCAGCCTCTTTGGATGGCACAGAGCTGCCACCCTCTTGTGGCCCCAATTCAAGCATGAAATGAGCTGAAATTCCTCAGCTTCTTTTAAAGACTGCTTTCTGAACTATCTTCTGATCTTCTGAACTGATAGAACAAGAGGAAATGGTCTCAAGTTGTGCCAGGGGAGGTTTAGATTGGATATTAGGAACAATTTCTTCACTGAAAGGGTTGTCAAGCACTGGAAGGGGCTGCCCAGGGAAGGGGTCAAGTCCCCATCCCTATGGGGATTTAAAAGCCAGGCAGACGAGGTGCTTAGGGCCAGGGTTTAGTGGTGGGATGGCAGGGTTAGGGGAACGGTTGGGCTTGGTGATCTTAAAGGGCTTTTCCAGCCTAAATCGTTCTACGAAATGCTCCTCTGGACATCAGTGGGTGATGCCTTTGAGATGGTGCTTCCTGGGAGCATGGAGACATCTGCCCAACCTTGGGCTCTGCCCTGTTTTTTGCCCTGAGGAGAGAGCAAAAAGAAGAGTTAGGGTAGCACACACATGAAAAGATCTAGGTTAAACAAGGCAACTTTCTTTTCAGTCTCCCCTTGTTAAAAATATCTTCTGCAAATTAGAAGGAATAACCTATGGTTCCAAAACAGCCCATGTACCAGTCACTGCAAGACCAGTCACCTCCTGTCCCATCCATGCTTGCTGCCATCGCTGCCTCCTCCTCCACCCTGGACATTCCAAGCACCGCATTTTGGAAGTCATGCCATGTTGGGTGCACCCTGTACGGTCTAGGGCACTGGAGCAGACCGTTGGGCATCACCAGGGCTTTGCAATTAAAGTAGAAGAAATCTTCTGTACAGGGTGGGCACAAAACCTCTTATTATATCAACTCTACTTCAGGGGAATTAGTTCTATATTTAGTTGAAATTTCCATTGCTGCTGTACCTGTAAAAGACCGTTAGTATCCTCATTAT
The DNA here is from genome assembly GCA_017310255.1 of Butorides virescens. Lineage (NCBI taxonomy): Eukaryota > Metazoa > Chordata > Aves > Pelecaniformes > Ardeidae > Butorides > Butorides virescens. The sequence continues at coordinate 31,095 of JADKXX010010382.1, read as the reverse complement.
TCAATTAGACAGATACACTGGCAATAAAATAGTCATTTTTTGCAGCAGAAGCTGAATGATATTTCCTTGAATACCTGCAGACATATTCCCTAATTGTTGCCTCATATATCTTAACTGTATTATTTCAGATTTGCAAGTGTAAATAAATGTACTGCTTGGGATGATCATATTTCACACCAATTTATTTGAATGACATTAATGAGTCCTCTCTACCAGTGAGACCTTGCTTTGAGAGCTAGGCTGTGTTTTGCTACCCATAATTTAATATAAGATGGTTTCCCACCATCATATATTAAAATTAATTAAATAAATAAAAATCAGCCATGGGAATGCCTGAAAGGATTTAATTTTGTTAGTTATTTGCATTCCTCAGTTATGAGCCCGTGACACCATTAACAGAAAAATAATAATTTTATTAAAATACCAGAGATTTGGAAGTGATCTTGATATATTTGAAGGTTTCAATTACTAACAAGCCCCGTTTTGCTGTTGGAAGTACTGCACTGTTATGGCAAGTTTCAGACTGTAATCCTGGAAGACAGAAACAATGACATTTAGGTAGTTTCTGAAAAAGGCACAAATTGAAAGGAGGAAGAGATGTGCATGTGTTTCATTTACTATAGCTCGTATTTCTAAAACAGAATCACAGAATCACAGAATGTTTTGGGTGGGAAGGGACCCCTAGAGGTCACCCAGCCCAACCCCCCTGCAGGAGCAGGGACACCTTGAACCACATCAGGTTGCTCACAGCCCCCTCCAACCTGGCCTGGAATGGTCCCAGGGATGGGGCCTCCACCCCCTCTCTGGGCAACCCCTGCCAGGGTTTCACCACCCTCACTGCAAAGAATTTCTTCCTCACATCCAGTCTAAACCTACCCTGCTTCAGTTATAAGCCATCCCCCCTTGTCCTGTCCCAGCTGGCCCTACTAAAAAGATTGTCCCCACCTTTCCTCTGGGCCCCCTTTAAGCCCTGAATGGCTGCAATCAGCTCTGCCTGCAGCCTTTTCTTCTCCAAAAATATTATATAATTGTTGCCAGAAGACCCAAGTCACACGCACTTTCATCGTAGCCTCTTAACAGAAATGTCTCAGTAGAGTTCCCATCACATTTGCTTCCCACTTTATACAATTCCCTTAAAAATACATCTGGAAATCACCACCTTTTAAGCCCTTCCACAGTGACTTGTACATTCCCCCATGCCACAGAAAGATGTCTCTGGGACTACAAGCCGCTGCGGTTCTTTCTTGTCTTCCTTCTGCTGATGCTTTAGGTGTCACCTCCATGCTGCTTAGGGACATGGTTTAGTGGTGGGATGGCAGTGTTAGGTTAACAGTTGGACTTGATGATCTTAAAGGTCTTTCCAACCTAAACGATTCTGTGATCCTATTCTATGTTGGAGCAGGGTCGTGACGCCAAGCAAACCAAAGGTTGTACAAATAAAGGTACAAATTTCATGAGCTCTTGTATGGAAACTAAAGAGCTTGACTTAGGAAAGGCTTTGTCTGTGATGACTCCAGGTGTGAGGGATGCAGTAGCTGGCTAGGGTATTAATGGGAGATGCAGGGCTTGGGGCTCAATTCCTGTGCTGCCTCGAGTGGGACTTTGTGCCCTTGTCTCAAACTCAGACATTTTTAGGTGCATAAGTACACATGCTTGAGGGCCAGGGCCTCACAGACCTCTGAGGAAGGAGGTCTAAGGAAGGATGATTTGCCCTCTGAAAGGGCCTTTTTGTCCACTTTATCTATGCGTGACACCATGATTGGCCATTTAGCCTAGATCCCTGCCTGCTAAAATCTTGGATGCTAAAGTGATGCAAGGTCACTCTCCTTTTTCTGCCAGCTGCATTGCCCTGTCTCAAAGGGGGTGATGATAAACACATTGAAGTTTGGAAAATATCCATATTTTATAGTAACCAGTGCCTGTAACTACCACTCAGAGGCAGATTGGCTCTAAGGGGTGGGTTATGACAAAACCAGCATTTTTTCCCATTCCTATTTCTCCTAGAAAGGCCACCATCGCTTGTGGGAAATGCTTTTGCAACCATCCCTGAGCACATGTGCTGGCGGCAGCAATGGCTCAGAGACCTTCACCCCGTGCTCTGCTCCGTTCGCTCCATCACCCGCCTCAGAACTTAATCCGGGGCTTTCCTCCCACGTGCAAAAGGAGCCTTAAATAAACCAATGCGAATGGGACGGTTGCACAGACCACGTGGCGTTCCTTTGTACCTAAAGCCGAGAGATCTTGCTCGACTGAGCGGCCACCACTGCCCAGCCTCTGGGAAGCCACCAAGATCTTTTGGTGTAACCTCAAAAGCATCCCCCCAGACTAAACCTTCCTTCATGGACCTGCGAGGTTGTTCCCCTATCGTTGTTTACCGGCGGCATTTCCGCAGGGCATCCGCATCAACATTCCTGTGCCACCCGCCTGCCCGCTGGAGCATAGTTTATTCTCCACTTTATATTCAAGGCAGCTGAGTGATTCTCCTTACTTTGAGTGGCACGCTGCCACCCATACATTACAGAGAGAGCAAAACTCTGAGGAATCATTGAAGCTAACCATACATTACATGCATGATGGGCTTACCAGATGTCATTTCTTACATTGTTATGGTTTCATAAACTACGCTGACATTGTCATTATGCTCAAAAATTTGATCCCATTCTGCTATTCTTAAAATGGATGATTCTGAAGGTTGTTGCATTAACAAATAGGAGTTTGCAGGAAGGCGGATTTGCAACAGGAGTTTGTGAATGACTGGGTTATAACATTTGTTGGAAAACGGCATGACAATTGATTCATTGCTGGAGACAGTAACAAAAAAGGCAATGCTAATTCAAAGGTTAGAGGATCCATAAAGCTTTAAAAACAGATTTATTACCGTAGGTGGACTTATTTTGCTCAGAAACTGGAACTGCAGTTGTCTTCCCTGTATTTATGAGACATTTAATTAATCAGTCATAATAAGTACGTTAAAATCTAAATCCCTCTTATTAAAATCTACATTAGTCTTGGTGCTTGCTCCATTATGGCTTGTTTGTGATAGCAGACAAATTCGTTTCAGATACGTGAAGAGGGATAAGTCCTCTCCAGCAGAGCTTGCAGCCAAGAGCACCCAGAACTTGGGGAAAGGGAAAAGAAACAACAAAATGGTTAACCTTAACAAACACAGGGAAACATTGTGCTTGCTGGAAGCAAGTGTCGAAGGGGGAGCTCTGGATGTGGCTGTTTGGAAGGAGGTAAATGGGCAGGTGAGGCCACAGGCAGCAGCAGCATGGAGTTGTTCTTCATTGGAAATGGTGAATTTGAAGTAGGAAGGTGCAGAAACTCTTTGCTAAGTGGTGTTAACAGGCAGCGCACACAACTACAACTGGAAACTCAGTCTTACTCCAGTTTCCACTACTCTGCCCCAGTGAGACTGCATCCGGAGCACTGCGTCCAGTTCTGGGCTCCCCAGTTCAAGAAGGATGAGGAACTCCTAGAGAAAGTCCAGAGGAGAGCAACAAGGATGATGAGGGGACTGGAGCATCTCCCCTAGGAGGAAAGGCTGAGGGAGCTGGGCTTGTTCAGCCTGGAGAAGAGAAGGCTGAGAGGGGACCTCATCAACATGTATCTCAAGGGTGGGGGTCACGAGGACGGAGCCAGACTCTTCTCAGTGGTGCCCAGTGCCAGGACAAGGGGCAATGGGCACAAACTAAAGCAGAAGAGGTTCCAGTTGAACATCAGGAAGAACTTGTTGACTTTGAGGGTGATGGAGCCCTGTCCCAGGCTGCCCAGGGGGGCTGTGGAGTCTCCTTCTCTGGAGATCTTCAACCCCCGCCTGGCCGCTGTCCTGTGCCCCCTGCTCTGGGTGAGCCTGCTTGGGCAGGGGGGTGGCACTGGGTGATCTCTGTAGGGCCCTTCCAACCCCGTCCATTCTGGGGTTCTGGGATTCTGTGATTCCAGTTATACATCACAGAAATGCCTGTCAACCCCCCGACCTCCATGGAAACTGGAGCTACTCAGCATCGCTAAAATAAGACCAGGATGCCTGCAGGCGATGGGCAAACTCAGAACTGGGGCCAGTTTTTCAACAGACTTGTCTTTAAAAAAAGCACTGATTTCTGCAGGCCCTTCCTTATTTACACAATCAGGGAACTGGGCCTTGTGCCTTTCTAGGAGGACAAGTACTGGATATTTTGGGTTCTTTTTTTCTTTTTTTTTTTTTTTTTTTTCTCAACTGGCTCCCTTCCTCCCTCGTCTCACAACAAACACACAGAGGACTGCGACAAGAAAAACAGAGACAATAGAGGACCCCAACAGCATACATTATTAACCATGTCTGCATTCTTTAGTGTCCTTGGTGCTAAAATTAACACAGCCTGTGTGGCACCCTGCCAAACCGAGCAAAGTGCATGTCATAAACAATACAGGTGGGCGCGACGGCGAACCATTTGTCTGTTCCTGCAAATGTCCCGTCACGTCCTTCTCAGCTTAATAATGCCCTAGCTAACTAAACTGAGTGATAGTTTTCACAGGCTAATAATGACTCATTTGTCACAAAGTCTGACTTTCATTTACAATAGCATCGTAAATTTTCTGCGCTATACAGCATGCCTGAAAAGCAAATGCTTTTTTTTTCCCCCTCCTCTTGTAGCCACAGTAGCATGTAGGATTTTTTTGCGGGTGTCCAAAAAAAACCAAAAAAGATTTTGAAGAATCCTACTTCAAGAGGAGCACAGAAGCAACCTCCATTGCCTAACCAAGAAGGACAGGATCAGCCCAGTAAATTCTTTATTTCTGGAAATGCAGACTTGAGTCTGTTAGGGAAGCTGGAACAGAAGGTACCCAAGTAGCTACCAAAATAGGTACCAAAAAAAGGGGCTTATATCCCCTTTTTTCACTCCTTTCCAACATGCTTTTCTCCTCAGGTTTCACTAGAGAAAAGCAACCTGTGTTCATTTTCTGTTGATTCATGGCCTTCATCTCTGAGCTTGATCACCCCAAATAAACCAGGTGATCTTTCCTTCCTCCCATGCAGCTCTGTTTGCTTGGCAGAGGCCACCACGTGTTACTCCTCCAGGGCTTGTCACAGGACTGCCTTCAGATCTCCAGGTTTAGTCCTAAGGGACTCTCTCCTCTTGGGACCTTTCCCTACTTAGAAATAGTGGAGGATCCAGGAGTGCTTTTATGTTCAAGTGCAAGGTCCCACTGTGTCCTGCCTTCACAGTGGAGCAATAGGACATCCCAGCATCCTCCTTTCCCAACAGTCCCGTTTTAAATGCAAATGAAAACTGGGTTCCTAGGCCAGCTGGGAGTCAGGTCTTTTCCAAGCAGGTCCCATGCTGGGTGATGCACTGTGCAGGACCTCTAACATAGCTTAAGTCTGTTGAGTTTTCAAAGTGTCCCACCTGGCCAAGAAGGAGGAGCAGGCAGGGAGGGTTCATGAAACCCATAAACCAATACTATTAAATTCCATGTGTGCACACACACCAAACACAGAGGAGTGACCTGTAAATCATATCAAAAACTGCAGGAGGTTCATGGACACTTGCACATGAAACAGAAAATGTTTCCAGAAAATAATGCGGAGTGGCAAGTTCTTGAGCCTCCCAGATGTCTATGCCATGCTCAGAATTTCTTTCCCTAGTTCATAGGTGCTGATGTATTTGTATGAAAGGAAAACGCAATCTGCCAGCCTGGTCTGACACATAATTCCCAGCCATTGAGCTCTGCCTGTTCTCATCATGGGGGATGAAAGGTAGAGAGGGATGTCGAAGATCGGACCTGGACGAGAGGGAAGGAGCTGTTCCCTGGAGCATCTTCAGAAGAGTTAGGAAGCCATTTCCTGCCCCGTGCAAAATCACGTGCTCCTGAATCTCTCAGGGCTTGAATTACTGCACTCATTTCAGGCTCAGCAAACCATGCTTAATCGACCTACACCCTCCAGCTCTGGGAGAGTTTAGGGCTCCCCGGACAGGCAAAGGACATTCGAGGTAAGAGAGAGACGCTGACTGATGAAGTTAAAGGATTCTGCCCAGGCTTCAGGGGCAGAGAAACAGTCCTTGGTCTTTGTTGGCAGACAAGGTGCTAGCAAATGGAAGACTTGATCTGCCAGGCAGTGCAGCAAATATCAGAATTTGTATTAAATAGTGGGACAAATATTGATTTCAGTCAATCGAGAATAGGATTTAAAGGTTTTATCACACCATTGCACATCCTGCAGTCTATGTGTCATACAAGGAATAACAAATCGCTTACAACTGCATCACATTTAGGTTCATGATGTCTGAATTATCTTAAGAAAAGGGAATATTCCACAAGTGTATTCAGGCATTTATTTCTATTATAGCAGAGCATCAGGTCTTAAAGAAGGTGAAGATTAAGTGTGATGGCACTCCTTTAAATGGCAGCACACCTTGACTGTTCCCAAAATAAGCCTCACAGTAACAAAGGACTGAGCAGTTTTTAAACCACAGAAGCTAAGCAGGTGCAAATGGGCAAAGCTTCCCCAAAGTCTGAGTTGTCCCTGAGTTCATTGCAGTAGAGGCTCTAGACTATTTTTTCAAGGACTGGAGAATACTCGTCAGCTTTAATTGTGCTGTATATTCTTCTCCTTAACATGCACTGCTCTTTCAAAAACAAACAAAAAAATATTCTTGTAACTCTCAGACCCAGAACAGGGTCACTCAAGTCCATCTGGACAGCCAGCCTTCCTCTTGGGTTTCTCAAGATGAAGAAGAGGCTCAGTCTGGCTCTTTGCAATGCATCTTACACTGGAAAGCACAAGGGTCTCTCTCGTTTCATTTGCTGTATCTCGCTTGCAAAGCATCTATCAGTCCTCAGGGAAGCAGGAAGGAAGAAAATATCCAGCGTTAAAAAAAAAAAAAAAAAAAAAAGGCGACAACAGAGCTCTCGCTTTGTTTCAAGGAATAAAGGAGAAAGGGAAAGGCCGGGATCTAAACCCATGTGCTGCTGGGGAACAAGCAAAGCAGGTTTGGGCTGGGTTAAACTTTCAGTAAGGATAATAATAATACCTGTATGTCTGGAGCTGGTGGCAAAGGGACTATGCTAGGCATGGGAAGGAATTGTAAGCTTTCTCTGTAATCTTATAGAAGGGATGGCGTTTCCTGGTGTCACAATGTCATGCCAAGATGCTATATGAATTACCTGTAAAACTCAATATGATTAATTATTGACCAAGGTGAGTTGGCTGTTGCAGCTGGTAAAGCTCCATTCTCCATTTCCAGACCCCTATCACCTTGCAAAGGATTTCAGCCTTTGTATAACGTTGACCTCACAGGGCTACATCAGTCTCTTGAGTTTCTCAAGTGATTTCAGCAAAATGACACTAAATGTGACATTGGCCCATCTTATCTTCTAAATATTCTTCTCTGAAAGATTAGCAAGACCCTGGCTTTCTCCTCCTGTCATGAGGAAGCTCCAGTCCTCTCTTGTCCAGTAATTGCTGGAAATAATTTTCTGGCAGTTGGCCTCTTTGTTTTTGATCTCTTTGCCTGATCATCCCATTAGTAATTTTCTTCTTCTGTAACACGAATGTCCAGTTCAATTCCATTCCTATGCAGCTGATACCTAACTTTATTTCTTATTCTGTACCACATTGCCCTTCAGAGCTCTCTGTGAACTTCCATGGTCCTCTAGCATTCGTAATTGAATATCTCTAAATTTCAAAAAATTATTCTCTTTTGTGCTGTAGAAGTGAGATGACCCTCACTTTCCACTGGAGTGCTTTCCACACATGATTTCCACTCGTTCTGAACAAGGGAATTTATCTATTGCAGCAAAAGCTAACTATATGTGATCTAGGATGAGTTAATCATTGAGGAATAAGGATTTGTCAGGTCAGCTGGTGGAGCCTTTGCAGTATTGCTCTGATTAGAAATTGCCTGAGTTGGATTTCCAAGAAAGTTTTAATTTAATTCACTTCAGTTTATCACTTGGCAACTAAGGGTGTCCAGAAATCTGGTAATTATGAGCATCGGATGATGGTGATTTGTTGGATTGAAAGCTTGGTAGACTACAAGCAGGAGCAGAGAAAAGGCAACATTTCAGTCCTTAGGAAAAAACCATTACTCCACAGCATGGTGAATTACCTGCCCCGTAAGCTTTGAAGGAACTTAACCCTGCGAACACCCTTATTGAAATCTGAGTGGAAAGAGAAAAGAAGAAGCTAGCAATCACCTTACATCAGTCCATCTGGATGGGAAAATGCACTGACCGTCAGTACCCTTGGATGGGATTTCCCATGTCCACAGTCTTCAGATTACTTAAACAGTCAAATACTGGTGTGTGTCTTGAGTGAGTTGTGTCCAACCTCAGGTTTCTGCTGATGGTTGCATTTTTCTTTTCTCCCCTGGAAAGTGCCCTTTCTTATACACAAGATTTGCTAGTCCATGCTAGTCAGAATATTTATTTTACCATTACATGAAGTACTTGCAATTAGCTTTGGCTTATAGCAAAAAACCCACCCAATTATTTGGTTTTACTGAGTCATCTCTGCCAACAGGGATGCAAATCAGTGTTCAGTTTATTCATCTAAAGCGCAGGCTGGTAAGGAATATGCAACAGCTCTCAGATTTTGTAGGCACAAAAGTATACAATATGCTAAAAACTTCTTACTCTGCAACACAAAAGGTAACATAGATGCGAATATGTTTGAAGGATGTTTGTGCCACAAGCACTACAGAAATTTTACATTGACTCAAAGGTTTTGAAGGTTCCTGGAGAAATGTTTCTTCTATTCCCTCACAATATAGGTGCAGTTTTGCTTAGGAACACTTGAACCTTTCACAGAGTGATAGGCTAATCTCGTGCTGCTTGTCATGTATTTTTAATAAAGCCTGGACAAAGCCACAGCTGAATTTTGTTATTGAAGAAGGCTGGGCAGAATGATTTAACACAAGATATTTAGTAAATCAAGCCTTCAGCAACAGTAGAAAAGACTGAAGAGCTGAGTGAAGGTTGATTTCCACATCAGAGTGCTAAGCAATGAACAATGATAAGGCAGAGTTTAATTTAGTAATGAACAGAAGTTATCAATAACCTACTGGTTTTACACCAGCGATAACAATATAATTAGATTTGGAATCAAAAGATGGAGGTGAAAAAACTCAATTAGTAAGATAAAAAATGTAAATGGTGGAAAGTGCAGTTTACTGGATTAAAGGAAGTATGAAAGGTTAATTGGGAGCAAGAACTGAAGGAAAACTATTAGCAAGAATCTGGAAATGTTCAAAACAGGGCTGGGAAAATTACATGATAAAGCTGGGAACCGCACACCTAGGAAAGATAACGAAATTACATACAGCCATCCCTTCTCTGCACAGACTAAGGAGGAAAAATATTATATAGTAAACATTCTATTTATGATGAGCAGAGGGTGGCAAAGTGCCCAGTCAGCGATGGGGACCATGCTGGGCACTGGGTGTTCCTCATCCTCCCTCTGCAAACCCCAGAGTGATGCTGTCCCTCGGCTCCGATGGGGCCCCATCACTGCCAAAGAGCTTTGCTGGGGTGGAGACGTGCCCCACGCCCGCTCATTCATGCTGGGAGCATGAAACATCTGCACAGAAGTCAGTGGCTGCACTCCACTCCCGAAAAGCCACGATGGTGACTGCTGCTGGCTGGGGGGTGCAGCTCAGATATATGAAATAGCTCAACTTTTTCATTGTCTCCTCTTTGTTTCCCTTCCCTTTTTGTCAAAACACAAATGGCTGTAGGAGGAGGACAAGTGGGAGGAATGGAAAACTTGAAGCTTTCAATCCATCTTTTTGGAAAAAAAAAAAAAGGAAAAAAAGAAAATAAAGACTATCATTGCCTTTCCCAAAGCTGCCCAAACAAACAGTTTTTCATGAATCAAAATCTTTCATAAGAATACTGAAAATTAATATTATTATTTTCCAGCCTACGGAAAACTCATTCCACATAATGTGGGAAAAATCAAGACGCAGCTGAACTGGGAGTTTCTGATTCTCAGCTGATGAGAAAGGCAAAAACATTAAATCAGTCAAAGCAGACTTGTCTAGGAGGGAAATCAGTCTTAGTGTTGTTTCCATTTGGCTTAGAAACGAGCCCTCGTGAATGACTGCAAGTGGACATAACGCACGTGGAGATTACAATAAAATAAGCTTCCAACTTGGCCTTGGAGTTATGAATATAGTTACGGTTTGAATTCTTGGGCTGTGGCCTTAGCATATGGTGCAAGGTTGCAAACTTCTCATTTCATAAGGCTTGGCTAAAGAAAAATAATTGCTTCTAAATAGAAGGTGCCCACTCACTTCAGTCACAAAAAGAAATAAAAAAGTCAATGTTCCCCGTAACTCACGCGTTCTGAGCGTTACTTTGCAGCTACTTCTCATGTTAAGATGCGCTCTGTAAGTTTAAAAACCTCAAACTCATAGAACTCGACTCAATGTTCACATAAAGCAGCACTATTTCTGATGACAAGAATTTATAATAGATGCCTCAAAGGGATGCTACAGCCTGAAATAAACAGATGGGGAATAATCCACTGAGCAAACAAGGTTTTACCTTTAGAGCCAGGGATCACTTTGAGTGGTAAAACACGAATTTTTGTCTCTTCCACGGCATTTTTGTTATGACTAATTGCAGACACTCTGGATATTCTTAATATTCATCCTAGCTACTAATTCTAGGTCTTCCCATGTTCTTAATTTCATTGAATTGCTGAAGTGGTGAGTTCCATGGGGAAATCACCAGTTTGCATATAAAAACATTTTTCTTTTTAATTTCTTTGAATGTCTTTATGCCCTAGTGTTGGGATGGGGGAGGCAGAATTTCCCAAGCTACCTTCTCCAGGCCATTTGTTACCTGCTAAATGCCGATATTCCCATACCATGTGTCTCTTCCTCCAGGTAATCACTCCTCACCTTTCCAGCTTCTGCTCACCAAATCTGTTCATTTTAAACCAGAATCTTGTTTTATCTCCTTTGAATTCTTGATGGGTTTGAATTTTCCCTCTGTGATGAAGGGGGCCAGGCACATTCCAGGTGAGTTTCACTGATGCTAAACTCAAAAGTTTTTGATACTTTGCCTGGTTCATCCTTCTGACCATTGCACATTTCAACTTATATCTGCTTTCTGGACCACAGACAAGCATCAGGCAGAGTTTTCTATTATACCTCTGTGCAGGTTACTCTATTTTTTTTTTTTTTTAACTTCTCAAGCAATATACAGATATATGCTAACTTTTAAGTGCTTTCCAAATGAGTGGAATATGGTTTCCCTGATTCTGTGTCAAAAAGAGGAATTATAGTCATCTTCCAGATGAATTGCCTATATGGTTACAGCATATTCTATAGGTGCTCAGTGTGTCCTTTCAGCATATAAGAGTCAGAGTGGTTGTGGAGAGGGAGGTGGAGACTGGTGTTTGGTCACAAATGAAACGCTTTGAAACGTAACAGCTACGTCCAAGATTCTCTTTTCCTTTCACATTATGAAGCCCTTTGAAAAGTCCTGCTGGTTTTTGTCATCTGCTGACATCTTATTAAAATGTTGTGGGGAGTAACTTTCTGTAGGCTTTTTCTTTGCATTAGTAAACTATTTCGCAGTTTTGTCTTGGGATATTTCAGGCAAGACTGTGCCAGACATTGACTCTGCTATTTTTTTGCACTGGTGTTCAGATTCCTCTTTCTTGAACTTAGGGGTCCATGACGGAACTGGAAATTAAAACCAAGAGACCCGTGTCTCTAGAGACACAGTAGTTCTCAGAGCTTCTCGCATGGCGCAGGAGACAACAAATGCGGTACTAGAAGGAGGGTAAAGCACGTAACAAAGTCAGAAAAGACTGAAGGAAAAACGTGAGGGCAGGAATTAGGGACATGGTTTAGTGGTGGGATGGCAGGGTTAGCGTAATGGTTGGACTTGATGATCTTAAAGGTCTTTTCCAACTGGAACAATTCTATGATTCTATGAATAGCACAATGTTTTGCAAATAAGAGCATGGTACTTGCAGGGATGTAAAAAATTTAAAAGTATCACTGTTCACCTATCTACATGCTTGACAAATGAAAGAAGAATAGGAGAGACATACAAAGGAGCAGACCTACTACCTGGGCTGATTTTCCTCTTGACCCACTGGTCACCATCCCAACTCTGCAAGCACAGCTTCACATGTCCTTAGACAAGGAGCCTCCACCCCAAATGGCAGTAGCCACAGACAGGCTGACCCCTTCCAGGGATGCTGCAGCTGAAATGATTGCTACTTCGGATTACAATGAGGCCAATGCAAATTTGGTCTTAGTTAGTAAAACCTCTGTCTCATTTCTTATGCAAACATTACAAATACATTTAAAGAAGAGAAAATATAAATCATGTCATTATACGTGAATACACTAAGATTAAACAGATGCAAACCCTAGTGTGTGATGCAACAGGCAATTCTTTCATTATTTAGTTGGACCTATTTACATTTAATTTGTCCTTTTCCTGGTAGACAGTAATTAACCCAAGCAGCCTTGCCAACCAAATAGCGAGGACTTTGTACTGGAGCAGAGCAAATTAAACTTTGATGTGATGGTGATGACTGCCAGCTACTTAAAGGTGAATCATAAAGGTTTTAAAAACCCTGCTTGCAAGATTCTCAAATGGGAACAGAAGCCTTTGGCTTTAAATGGTAATTAGCACTGTAGTTAAACAGAATTTGAAATTAAAATGAGGACCCACACGTTTTCCTGGAAGTTGATCTTCACTTCTCTGGCCAACACAACTATTTCATAACAAACCTGCTGGAGTTTGGAATAACTGTTCATTCCCAACCCAGCATTTGCCATGCCTGGGGAGTAAATCCTTCAGCTGCATTAGACTTTGGTCTTTTAGGACCAGCTGCTCCCTTCATCTGAGCATCAGCCTGTGGTGCACCGTGATTCCTTGCTTTGTGCTAATGGGTTCTGCAGAACTGGGTTTGGCCCAGTGAATTTCCAAGAGCAATCTAAGAGTCATCTTCCTCTCCCACCTTTGCACAGCCAAGCACCCTATGGGCCCCTGCCTAAATCTAAAAAAAAAAAAAAAAATATTTAGCCCATCAGTGTAAAAGCCACATTGCACAGAAATGACATTTTGACCACATGATTCCTGGCCTCCCATCTGCACTGTGGTCCATTTAGATACCCTCAAAGGCAGGATTACTGATGTGTACGTACTGAGGCTCTGGGTGCAGCAAACGCGGCCATCCATATTCACGGCGTTGCCACAAATAAGAGGTTTACATGTGGGTATTGTACCCATTTTGACTCTTCTGAGAGCCCAGACGCTGCTTCCAGGCAGGCTGTTGCTCTGTCCCCCTGTGGGGCTCACAGATTCCTGGGTGGAAACCTGAATTCCTGCTTTTGCAGCCTGACGTGGGTTAGCCAAGCAGGTAATCTAAATAGACGTCACTACTAACAAGGCGATGTATAAAGTGACAGCTCGCACACTCTTCGAGTCTTCTATGAATACCGCTGCCTTTGCCATGCAACAAATATGTACTCCACAGTTTAATGAGTGATAGCTGGGTATGGGAGAGTAGACAGCACAGTCAGCTGGGAGACAGCTTGCTCAATCTCCAGTGTGTGTTGTAATTTCCTTTGGGCTCACAGTCTTTAATATTATCTGCGATAATAATCACATCTGAGAATATTTTTAGTATTCCTTTGTTACTTCGATAGTATTAGGACTATGTTGCTTTTTCTTGTTCACTGCTTCCCATCCAAAACTTTATGCTGAAGGCGGTTTAGAATTAACATTGTGCTTATTTCTTGGAACTTTTACTAAGACTGTGCCAGGATCTGTTCTTTCCAATGTATTTATCTCCTGAATATCCAGTCCTGCAAGGATTTCTACATGCACTGGGCTGTGTTTTGGGACACGGAGACCAAACACTAGAGCTCCAGTCCTCAGTACAGAAGCAATGATGCCCCATGGTAGAATCATAGAATAAAATAATAGAATTGTTTAGGTTGGAAAAGACCTTTAATATCATCAAGCCCAACCGTTCCCCTAACCCTGCCATCCCACCACTAAACCCTGGCCCTCAGCACCTCGTCTGCCAGGCTTTTAAATACCTCCAGGGATGGGGACTTGACCCCTTCCCTGGGCAGCCCCTTTCAGTGCTTGACAACCCTTTGGGTGAAAAAAAATTTCCCAATGTCCAATCTAAACCTGCCCTGGCACAACTTGAGGCCATTTCATGGAGGTTCAGTCTCAAAGGGAACTCATTGACCGAAGAGGCTGCCATGGCAGCATGGAATCCAGAAGGAAAAGTGGAACTGGGGTCCTTGATTACAAAGAATTCAGCTTTAGGAACAGTATTCTTCAAAAGTTTAAGGGACAGATGAATTCAAAGCTGGCCACAACATCTCTCTATGCTGGAGCTTTCCAAAGCAACGGGATGGTGAGGTCAGGCTGGACCACAAGCCTTTGAACTCTATTTGCAAGGGCAGCTCTGCTGACATGACCCTTGATTTTAAAGTCAGAACCAAGAGTTTCGGAGTTAGGGCCAAAAAGGGCAGCAATAAGTTAAAGAGAAAGTATATGAGCCTGTTTGAAAAACAGCCATTTGCCAGTGCCAGCCAAGCAGAGCCAGGTGCTGGAGAGAGCCTAGAAACTTCCAAATCCTGCAGAAATCTCCAGGAGGTCCCCTTTGGCATCACATCTGTGTTTGTCTGACCTGCTCCTCAACCCCATCCCAACCTAGGTCCTGTGGCATCAAGCCATGGCTCCAAGATACAGACAGGCTGATATGGGATCTTTGCAGCACGTGAAGGCTGCTTGCAGGTCTATACCAAGTGTTTTACGTGGACCCATTTGCATTTTTTTCCAGTGTACGTTGTAAGGGAGACTTTCTACAGAAGGTAATCCTCAGACTTTTTCCCCAAACAGACTTTAAATCTGACAAGTGGAATATACTGAGAGTCATATACCATAAATTTCAGAGATTTACAGTATGTGCTCTGGACTAGCTGGGCTCCAAGAACATTTGAAAAAAATTAGGGAATACAAAAGAATTAACAGCATTGTAGGACATAACAGCTTACTCCTACCTTGAAGCTGAGGTTTGACACATATCACCAGGATTTGTGGGTTTGTTTTCTTCCTTCTTTGCACTTCTTGACAGTCAGCAGAGCTCCTGCATTATTTAAATCCCCAGAAACAGCGCTGGCTGGAGACATCAGTGACCCTAACTTCAGCATTTAAGATTTTTCTGCTGCTTACTTCGCTCATCCTCGGGTGAAGGACCACTCTCCCATGGCCTGTCGTTCCAGTGCAGTGCTCCATGCAACTCTGCATGAGGTTTGCTGGACAACATCAGCGTAGGAGCTGCCTGCGCTCCTTCCCTGGGTGCTGCAGTTCCCAGGTGTAGTCACAGGCTCAGGATCACTTTTTCATGGCTCGTTTTCCTATGATCTTTTTGAAACTGCCTGGACTCATCTCCCCTGCAGCTCCAATGCTGTGGAACAGAACTTTTTGTTCCCTCTTTACTCTCTGAAGTCCTATCACACATGCACCGGGGGCTTACTGAGGGCAGAAGCGAACACTTGTTCCCAGCTAATGACTTGTGCCCTTTGGTTGAAAAAGCAGTGCTCGTTAGTAGGTAGGATGAGATCTGAGCCCCCAGCCTGCTCCAGGCAGGTGTGATCTTTTCTAGGTGTTGAGTGTTTTGGGGAGCTGCTCCCAAAGGGCATAATTTTGGGTATCTGCAAGGCAGATCCATGTGCTATGAAAGGGAAATCCTTGCTTATCCAGAAGAAAAACATCACTGCACCAGACTATCTTCTTTACTCATTATAGTATTCATATTTGGGGATCAAAGAGCAATGCCACAACCAGCGTGAAAGCTTTGTCCATGTGTTCACCAAGCAAGCTGCTGCTCAGTGGGCTTGCAGCAATGGGTTTCGTTGCACCCACGCTTGGGGGGGAGGTCTTGCCAGGATTTGATCCATGTCCACTGATGTGTGTCAGCAGCCTCATACCAAGACGGCAGAGTGACTTTAAGCATTAGACATCCATTAAGCATCCATTTTCCAGTTACAGTCAAGGTAAAACCTTGTCCAGCAGGAACTAGATTGCAGCCACGAAGAGGGTTCGCAGTTTATTCAACACCCGTGAGTGCCTCAGTCTACTGCTTAGATCACGTGCGTTGCAGCGAGAGAGCCAGGCGTTAAAAAATAAAATTCTCTCCCATTATCATCTCCCCTGATCTAACATCTTCTTTCACGCTGCTCTGCCTTATGATGTCTGCTCTAAGGTCAGTATTTAGTGTTCGCCATTGTAGTCTAGCGATATCCTCAATTATCCTTTCACTTTCACACTAATGATCTTTGGAACTGGCTCTTGGGAGATAAAATACCCATTTGAATACATTCTTTTTGTGTGTGGCTTTCAGAAACAAGAGCTTCTTTGCAGTTTTAGTGACTTGCACACACACACACCCCATTTGAATCAAGTTATGGATTTTTTTTTTTTTTTTTTTGCCTCAGGAGTTCATGACAACTGTAATTCTTGTTTTTAAATACAGATTTCCTTACAGGTGAAGATAATCTAAGATGTCTATCCGAGATCTGTGGGATGAAATTACTTGCAAACAAACAATAAGTGAGAATTGAATTTATCGCAGGGTATCTGAGAACTGTGATCGCCTCCCATACCCATGACTTTT
This sequence comes from Butorides virescens, assembly GCA_017310255.1. Taxonomy (NCBI): domain Eukaryota; kingdom Metazoa; phylum Chordata; class Aves; order Pelecaniformes; family Ardeidae; genus Butorides; species Butorides virescens. The sequence goes on along the minus strand of JADKXX010010382.1, from coordinate 14,444 downwards.
GTTCCAAGTAAAAGCAACACTGGAGAAGGTACAGAAGTGCTGCACTTTTAATTATAATTTCTTCTCTTTTGTCCTCATCTTTTACTGGATGTATCATAATTTAACTAACAAATTAGTTTCTATACACCTCAAATCTCTTGCCCCTGCTTTTGGTAGTTAAAGCATCCTACCAAAAATTACTTGGGATATTATTTCCTAATTTTGATCTTATTTTCACTTTCACCTGAACAACTTGACTCACCAATGCAATAACCACTTTGTCACAGCTTCTTTGATTAGGGTTTGAACAGTATTTTGCCATTTTGAAAGTATTTGTTTGTCTGATTGTTTTTCATTGCTTTATTTGAAAACAGAGCACAAACATAAAATAAGAAATACAATTCTTTTATTAACTATCCATTCTAAGAGCAACAGCATTTACTATTCATAGCAGTATTCATAAAATTACTTATCCTTAATTCCTCAATCATCCCCTATGCAAATGCTTGGAAAATGAATGAGCTCATTAAAGCAGATGTTAGTGGAACAAGGACATTGGGGCTCACTTTGAGCAAGGGAGAACATGCAGCTCATTAAAGCTCTGCATTTTAAGCACGGCTGGGGGAGATGCCTGCTGCCTTAGGGCACCTACAGCACCTCTTCCTAAGGTATCTTCACCGCACAGACAACGTGGGCACCAGGAGCCCCTGCAACAGCTGAATAGCTCTGCTGAGAAACAGAGAGCCTCCCTAAGCATCCCCTAGGCTGCCTACCTTAAAAGAGGAGAGCTTTGATCCCAGATACAATTACAGACCATTTTACAACCAGTCTCACGGTCCGAACTAAAGATAACACTAGCAGGTCCGGAAAAACCTCAAGTAATGAGCGAAGGAGGAGATTTAAAACACAGGAGGACAGCAACCTCTTGTTGTGGTTTAACCCCGGCTGGCAACTCAGCACCATGCAGCCGCTCGCTTGCTCCCCCCACAATGGGATGGGGGAAAGAATCGGAAGTGTAAAAGTGAGAAAATTCATGGGTTGAGATAAAAAGTTGATATAAAGTTCTGGAGGTAATCAGAGCCAAGGGAAGAAGTGTGACAGCTCTTGGTTCAGCATAACGATTCCCCAGCTTTTGGTATTCTTGCTAAGGGCAAACATGGGTGGAGGAGGGTGACAAGTCACCCATCCCCATGCCCAGCACCACAGCCAGCCTGATCCCCCCTGCCAGCCTGGCATCTGGGCTGGCACAGGCTGCAGGTGCAGCTGGGGACTCCTCAGGAAGACCCACAGAGAAATGGAAATCCAGGTCATTTCCATCAGCAGAAATCCCTATAGATGGCATCCCACCAGCAGCCTTTATCTCTTCAAATTGAATTCAGAGACAGCTAAAATAAATTTCCAGAATGACTACAGCATTTCCCAGGGCAGCCCTGGAGCTTCACAATTCTTCTTACCAGGTGTCGTGGTTTTACCCCAGCCAGCAGCTCAGCCCCCTCCAGCCACTTGCTTACTCCCCCACGGTGGGATGGGGGAGAGAATCCAAAGGGTAAAAGTGAGAAAACTTGCGGGGTGAGAAAAAGACAGTTGAATAGGGAAAGCAAAAGCCACGTGCACAAGCAAAGCAAAGCAAGGGATTCATTCCCTGCTCCCCATGGCAGGGGGTGCTCAGCCATCCCCAGGACAGCCGGGCTCCATCACGCGTAACGGTGACTGGGGCAGACAAACGCCATCGCTCCCAACGTCCCCCCCCTTCCTTCTTCTTCCCCCAGTTTCTATCCTGGGCATGAGGCCCCATGGTCTGGAATAGCCCTGGGGCCAGTTGGGGTCGGCTGTCCTGGCCGTGCCCCCTCCCAGCTCCTTGTGCCCCTGGCAGAGCAGGGGAAGCTGAAAAGTCCTTGCCTGGTGTAAGCCCTGCTCAGCACCAACTGAGCCATCAGGGAGTTACCAACATTCTGTTCATCCTAAATTCAAAGCCCAGTGCTATGCCAGCTACTAGGAGGAAAATTAACTCTATCCCAGCCAAAACCAGCACACCAGGAAGAGCAGCTCCCATTGAGAAGAAACAGCACCCATCTCCACAGGCCTGCAAAACAGCGTCCCTCAGAGCCACGTAAAAGGCTTTATAGCTGCTTGAGCCCTGCTTCCTCTGGGCTTTGGCCAACAGCTGATGAAGGGATAGTTTTAACACAGGTTGCTAATAAAATCTTTGTGAAGGCAGCTTGTTTATTTCCTCCTATGGCTGAAGATACTACAAATAAATGTCTAAACCCAGTGTAAGATTGTCCTCGACAGTCATCTTGTCAGCCTCAATTCTCCCTTTAGTCAGTGGAGAGAAAACGTGTTTAAAGTGCTCTTCAACTTCCACTGTCTACACTGGGATGAGAAGCATTTTGTGATGGGATTTCTCATTCTACTGACTCTGATGGAAATCTAGATGATGGGGTGTGATATATATATATATATATATATATATATATATATGATACGTAGGCATCTGCTTTTGATCACATGAATCCCACATCTTGTGCTTGATAGTGGTACTTTGATACAATAAATCTTTTGAAAATTGTCCTTGATAGGAACACAGTTTAATGTAGAACCAGGAGATCTTTAGAGGCGAAGACCTCTTTGAAAACTGAACACGAAGAAACTTGTAACTGGCCATGACCCATGATATCTCTTCGGCAGGACTCACCTACCTGTACATACCACTAAAACTAAGAACAGTACATATTTCTTTCCAGCCTACAGATCACAAAAAAAGAAAAGGCAATAGATATTGGAAGCCAGTAAAATAGACATTAAAACAACCCTAAGATATAAAATCGTGAAGGCAACTCAAAGAAAAGAATGACCTTCATGTAGCTGCTGCCTGGACACTGCATCTGGGAGTTCATCAAAGTACCTGGGAAGGGCAGCCTGGAGAGGAGGACTTCCAGCATCTTTCCGAACGATCATTCAACTCCGGCAAAGGGATGCTGTCATAGCAAAGAAGAAGGAGTGGGTTGAATGATAAAATATTCAAAATGCCATAGATAATTGAATAGTTAATATGCTCATTTATTCAAGTTCCACAAGCCTCAAAATAGCATTTTCAAGTGTTTTCATTTTTTCTTCATCAGTTTCACGTAGGCTCCTTCTTGTGCTCAAATACCTGCTAGAGTGAGAGGATTTAAGGGGAATGCGAGGGTTGCTGGGCCCATGACCCTGCAATCCTGCCCACACGGGGCTGCAACTGAAGCCTTCTCCAACCTGCTGCTCTCCAGTGAAGGTCCGTGTGGTTTAAGGTGCTCTGCTCGGAGGGTCAACGGCATGCATCGCACATAGCTTGTCAGAGTGAAATTCTTTTCCCAGTGATGTGAATAGGTTTCCCAAATTGTATTTAACTTTTATTCATACATATAAAATCCTCGTTTCCACATGAAGATAAAGTAACTGTGCCTTGATGTAGTACTTCCATGCGCAGACGCTGCTTAAGCATGCATTTACCAAGCTGCTCCTCACCAGCGAGCACATTTCCTTAATCTCACATGCATATTAATGGCAATATAAAGCACAAATGGAATATGTTTAGCACTTTGTCACAGAGAATGATTATCTTAAGGTATCTGAGGCAATGGCCTCTTGTTTTACTTAAATCTTTCTGCTCAATTGAACGACAAAATCTCTGATCTGCAAGGTCTTCAGCCTTCTGGAGCAGCCTAGGAAAGTGCTCTGCAGGCGGGTGAGTGCACATCATGCCCAGTGTGCCTGTGTCTCTGTTTAACTCCTGACTGCTTCCTGAGGGTGTAACCTATTGAAAAAAAAAGCAGATTCTCCTTTAAAACTGAGGTCCTTGTGCCTTTCCAGAGTAGAGTTACAGCTGAGGCCATGGCTGGGTCCTTTTGCCCATCTTCTCTGGGCTGGCATCCAGCAGTGATGCTGGTGTCCCCCAGGGTCCACACCGCCCGGAGATGATGGTGAATACTGTCCTATCAAGCAATCAAGCATCCGGTTTTGAACAGCCAAAAATTAGGGGAAGATTCTTAATTCTTACAGAAAACACCACCTGCTTGAGGAGCATGCATGCCCTCCCTTCTAGAAGCTGTAAGATTGGCATAAAACTGAAGAGATTTAACCAAAAGTACGCATGTATTCCCGTTGATCTGCCACTTTCCTCTTGCAACAAATACAGTTCCCATTTGCAGACTTTTCTCTGTCCAAAAGCAGAGGCTCAGGCAATAATGTGAATCCCAAACCTGGAGCTTTGAGGAAGAAAAAATCTCCCTTTGCTTTCCAGGAGACTCCCAGTAACCTGTGAACACAAGGGAGGCAGGAGGGCTTAGTGCCAGCGCGCTGTTCACAGGCAGGTTAATAACGTTTGGGGAGGTATCAGGCTGAGAGCTGCGAGATTCATCTGGCACGAATTCAAATTGGATTTAAGGGCTTATACCAGATAAAGCTGGTGAGCGATCCCAGCCTGGGTCCTTCGCACGGGGAAGAATTTCAACTCTAAAGCCAAATGCCTCCAAAGTTTTGGTCGACTAAAAATCTGAGTAACATTAAAGTTTCCAGACGCTCTGGTGCAAAGGAACAGAAACATTCTCTGCTGTGCTTCCACAACAGATTTCCTTGATGGCATACAGATACACAGAGGGCCGTAAAGGAGGATGGATGTGCTTGAGGAGAAGGCAAGCCCAGCAGAAGGCTCTTGGCAAACCCTGTTTGCCGTGCCTCTCCATCTTTCTCTTGCATTGATCGCTGAGGTTGGCTAACTGCAGCTTAATGCTCTGGTTAAGAGGTAAAGAGCATTGACTCTGCCGGCAGTGGTACCCTCCTGGGCTCTGAATTCCAGGAATGGTTCAGTGCAAGAGAATTTTGCTGTGTGTAAATATTTACCTGTCTATTCTCCTGCTTGGCAGGTGAAAATTAAAGCAGCAGCCTGGGTGTATACCGCAGGTCTCCAGGGTCTTTTACTGTTCATACATGGCTTGTCTGTGAAACAAGTGGCTCGTGTAAAGACATTTTACCACGGCGTGGAGGAAGGATAGGTTAACTAGCCAGAAAACAAGCCTCTGGGAAATGTACCCAGCCCTCTGCTCCCTGCCACGGCCACCAGTGCTGTGAATCGGCTGCAACCCAGCTCGGCTGGGGGAGCACTGGGGATGCCCACAGCATGGCATCTGCTCCCAAACCTGGATTCACCTCCAGGCATTGAGGAAAGGTCCCCCCAAGCACAGGCTTAATGAAGGTATTTCCAGCCTCTGGCACAGCTCAGGAGCATCTCGCATGGGAGAAGCCTGTGAGAAGGTCAGATCAGATCTTAGGCACTCAAATATGTGAATACAGGCAACAATTTCCCATGCTTCAGCTTCCCTGCCCTTCTTCTGTGTGTGTTTGTGTGTGTGAGGCATCAAATGCAATAGGAAAAGGTCGTACAACTTGCTCAGGGGGAGAGCAAGTCTGCCTAAAAACAGGGGCACCCACAGCCCAATCTTCAGGGCAGGGCTTTTGAAGACAAATTTTTGATCTCCTGGGAAAGGGTCTCAATCCCTGCCCAGCTGCACTCAGGTGCTCCTCTTCCCACCTCGCCGGTGGGTGCCCGAGGAATGATGCTCAGCGTACACCCAGCTGGTGAAGCCCTTTAAGTGCTCCCTTACCACAGGCAAATGGGAACAATTTGAAGAGAGAAATTCAGATTTGTCAGAGATGGATTTTTTTCTCATCGCTAGCCATTGGGGTATGAAGGGGGAAGAACTCTCCTACCGTGTAATGAATTATGCCAAAATGATTGCTCAAAAATCATACAAATAATCAAAATAGTTAATCCTAGAAATGACAAACTGTGTTGCACTCTCATGTCCAGGATTCATGTTCCTGTTTTGCATGGCTGAAGCTGTTTGCTGAATTCAGCTTGAACTGGCAAATAGCTTTGGCCACTCCGTGATTGCATTCTTCGAGGAGATTAAATGATAAATGAGGAAATACAAAAGGTCCGGCTGCACTACGGAGGTGAGGTCTGTGCTCCGGACCCGAGCTCAGAGCTGCTCTGCAACTCTGTCCCCCACAGCGGGCGGGCGAACTGCTGCTGGCAGGCAGGCGCCGGCGGCTGATGGGTATCAGGACTGCACATTTCAGCCTCTTATTTTTATTACTATGTTTTTTTTTCATGTATTGTAATTTCTGTTATTTAGTCCTCGCAGGGAGCAGACCGATTGGTAACAGGAACAGCTTCCTGAAGACTTTTGCTTGAGTCATGGAAAAAAAAAAAAAAACGCCTTAAACAATATCAAACTGTGATCCTGCTGTGATTTTCAGGGCTTATTTAAGAGACAATTACCAAACCCGCATGCAAAGGAAACTTCACGTTCTTTGCCCCAAAAGGCCCAGGCTCAGGCACCCTTGGGACACATGGGCCTGTAGAGGGACCTTTGCTTCACTCACCACCAACCCAACACTGAGGAAGATTTGTGTCCTGAGCTTTTCATAGGACAAAGGTAATGGCATTGTCTGAACCACAAATCTGAAATGCTGGAAGCAGAGCTTCCGACTTTGGATTTTTGTTGTTGGGCCTAAATATGGTGTTTTTCCTACCTATCCTCTCTGATTCACCAGTCCTGCCTGGATGACAGACCTGGGTATCTCCAAGTATTGAACATAGAATGGGACAACAACAGGGTTTGGATATCTCTGTTAAAATCCCTATTTTCTTTCATGAATAACTGGAAATAACCTCACTATTGTCAACCTGATTCCCTTCTAGCAAAGGTTTGCTTCTTTGTCCGAAAACACTTTGCAGTGAAAAAAAATGTTCCCGAAGCTGAGGTTTTCAGAGACACTTCTGGCAGTGAGGTCTGCAAATCCCGCCGAGTTTTGCCTACCCCGTCAGGCTTGATTGAAAAGCGTCGTCTCACACCGCCCACACCGTGGTTCGCACGGTAACACCCGACATGGTGCTTGTGAATCCGCTGGCCAAATGCAAACAAGTTTGAAAAAAAGTAGGCATCTCGAGGATGATCTATACCTGTATATTTGCGTGAAATTTTGAGACCCAGTAAAAAGACCCTTGTCAATAACCACATTGGGAAAACAGAGGCAGAATTTGTTGGTGTAGACTGGATCTAAGGAAGAAATTCTTTACAATGAGGGTGGTGAAACCCTGGAACGGGTTGCCCAGAGAGGGGGTGGAGGCCCCATCCCTGGGAACATTCCAGGCCAGGTTGGACGGGGCTCTGAGCAGCCTGATCTGGTTCAAGGTGTCCCTGCTCCCTGCAGGGCTGGGTGACCTCTAGGGGTCCCTTCCAACCCACACCATTCCATGATTCTATGAATTGATACATAATGTTAGAAATTGTGTGAATTCTTACCTGGGATTTTACCTGGGAACAGCCAGCCGGGGAAGGAGACATATATCAGCCAGCTTCAGACTGATCGTCAGGCTGGTTTTTCTTCCCATTAGGGCTGTCACAGGGAAACCAGACCTTGGCTCTATATTTGATTGAGATAGTTGTACAGGAAATCAACCTTTACAAATCCTCCTGCTCATAGATGAGGATGATGACCAGAATGACTATTATTGCTATTAGTGATCACAGTCCTCTTTTGCTACTTTTCCTCAAAGAACAGTAGAAAAATACAGCTCTTTTCCTGTATTTCTTATGAACTTGATGTACAACACGAGAGAGCAAGAGCATACCAAGAAATGTTGGGAAAAGACAGATCATTAACAATATTAATAAATTGGGAATAGATGTTAAGTGTCCTCCAAAGCTTGTGCTGATACACTACAAAGCTTCCTTTTGACTTCAGTGGTATTTTCTTCAGAGCTTTGTATCCCTGGGTGGATCCAGGCACACTTCTGAATACTCTGAATAATAATAGCTAATAATAACCAGATTTAAAAGCTATGAAAAAGGGGAAAAGCAGTTCATTGTGTTCACTCCTCATCAGGTATTATTAGAATATGCCATTGATAAGGCAAGAAAAGATCTTCAACTACAGAAGAGATGAAACAAATCTGGATGTGGAAAGGATAAGCATAATGCCAAATGCTTACGGTGTGCTGCAAGCTCCTACAGCACCACAGTAACACCTGGGAATGGGCTCTGCTGTAGGACTGCAGAAAGTGGCAGCCGTGCCACCCCCAGAGGCTGAAGAAGGCCTGGACTCACTCGTGCCTTAGCCTTGCTAAGACCTGAATTAGCATTTGCTTTCCATTCTATTGAAGACAAATAATAGCAGCAGCAGGACTTGGAGCTTAGAAATAGGCTTTTCTGGAGCCTTTACCAGGCATCTCCAGTAAGAACTCTTCCATGTGGCTGTAGCTGTGGTGATTTTTGTTTAGCAGAAGGGGAGGGGGCAGTTGGGCAAGGATGCTCTGAGGGGACTTGGCAGCCCCCAGCAGTCACTGTTCAACAGTGTCAAGCCAGCGACCATTGAACAGACACACCATAATGTACCCAGTCTGAAGAAAAAGGTGGTTATTACACCTTCCATGAGACTGACAACCAGGACTATGCAAAGCAGGGCTTTACAGCCTGAAAGTCCTCACATCTCATCCCAAAATACAGATAAAAGCCTGACATTTCCACAAACCCCATGATTTTATACAGATCCCAGGAACTTACCCTTCAGATAGCCGTGCTACATGCTGATGAGTCAATCTGTTGCATTGGATGCCTTTGGAGAAGGACAGAAATAATGCTCCCACTGTCCCATGAAGAGAGCTGGAGAGGAAATGTCAGCCAACGACATATGCGGGGTATTGAGCGCGCAGGCACGGCAGCCACGTGGGGACCAGACGGGCCCGGGCATCTGCTTGCAAAGATGAGGCCAGGCAGAAATGAATCCTGGCAGATGGCTAGATGGGGTGCTCCATCCTCTCCTTGAGCGACGGCCTTGCCAGCCACACTGAAGCACGGAGCAGAATGTCTGGGAGACTAAGAAATTAAGCAGCTCAGCACTAGGAACGCGTCGCTCCTGCCATGGGCAAACTGGGTCAATTATTTAGCATTCATGAAGGCTGAGCACAAATGTGTGTGCTACAGCGTTGTTTAGCTCACAGGAAATTGTTTTCCTGAGTGACACGTTGGAGGTCGTGGTTTATCAATCATGTACAAGGTAGAGATGATACAGTTGGTTGTATCAGCTTCCTCCTGTAAAACACATTCCAAGGGAAAATGATTGGGTTTGCCATGTTCTGAGGGAAAAGTGATAGAGTAAGATCACTCTGCTCCTTTGAGTTGTGCTTTTAGCTCCTCACTGTCTCTCCAAGTTTGTTTCACTCTTTCTGTGTCTGGATCCCCTGTACTGTCCTGGTTTTGACTGGGATAGAGGTGTTTTGTTTTGTTTTTTTTCCCCTTTAATAGCTGGCACAGTGCTGTGTTTTGGATTTAGTATGAGAATAATGTTGAAAACTCACTGATGTTTTAGTTGTTCCTAAGTAGTGCTTACACCAGTCAAGGACTATTCAGCTTCTCATAGTGCCCTGCCAGCAAGGAGCTGGGAGGGGGCACAGCCAGGACAGCCGACCCCAACTGGCCCCAGGGCTATTCCAGACCATGGGGCCTCATGCCCAGTATAGAAACTGGGGGGGTTGGCTGGGGGGCAGTGATCGCTGCTCAGGGACGGACTGGGCATCAGTCGGTGGGTGGTGAGCAATTGCATTGTGCATCACTTGTTTCATATATTATTATTATTATTATTATTATTACTATTATTACTATTAATTAGTAGTAGTAGTATTAGTCCCCTTACTTTCTGTCATATTAAATTGCCTTTATCTCAACCCACAAATTTTTCTTTTTTTTTCCCCCTTTTTTTTTCAATCCTCTCCCCCATCCCACTGGGGAGGGGGTGGAGTGAGTGAATGGCTGTGTAGTGCTTAGCTGCCTGCTGGATTAAACCACAACAGTACACAAAGAAGCATGTGGTAAATAGTTTAAAATATTTATCCACTCATTTTCAAAATCTTCCTCTTAGTGTCTTGCCTAGCAGTGATCTAAGTGACGAAGCAAACCTCTCATACCTAAAACTGTACATCAAGGCAACACCTTGGGAGCAATCAGTAACTGAGATGGTGAAAATATGAAGCTTAACAGGGAAAATGTCCTCGTATAACTAATACTAACATGGAATAAAAAGAAATTGGAGATATCCACATTCAGGAAGGGACCAATGTGAGAAGTCTGTGTGGTGATGGAAAACTGGGATGATTACAGAAATGGCAGAGAAATCTAAAGCTATGTTTGCATTCATATTGCCAAGAGCCAAGACTTTTTTTTTTTTTCCTGGACCTTTGCTTTAAGAAGTTTTTCTTTGCTTTCCATATATTCCATATATTCAAAATATTCCATATTTCCATATATTCTTGTGTGTAGAGGAAAGAATTAACACTGCCAAAAAGACGATGAACATATTCTAGTGTACTATGTGCATCCCATCAGGTTCTTATTTCTTGCAGCTATTTAAGGAGAACAACATGTCAATTTTCTGGCTTTCATAAATTTCTTTTCCAAATCTGACCATGCTTTGAACACAGTCAGCAAGGGATGTTTATATTCACAGGAGAGCTTATATCAAATTCTGCCTTGGGGTTCATCAGGAGGTTCAAGGAGTACAAGTCACACCACAGTTAGAGGGTTATCTCCAGACCGACCTAGGCACTTAAATGGTTGCCTCCATATGATGACTTCACCATTGTGGATGGATTCTTATCTCACAGTAGTAGCCCAGGATACATCCCTGTGGTCTTGACACCAGTCTACAATTGAAAAAAAGAAAAAAACCCACAAACTGGAAATGTTCTACTTGTCCAACTTTGTGAATAACAGAGCCATTGGGTCTTCCTTGGTTTATTACCTATCTGAACACAGTGTATTATTCAGTAAAGGCTGTAGTCTCACTTTAGAAATTTGCAGTGATGGGGAATCCAACAAAACTCTTGTGAAATTGTTCCAGGATTAACTCCATCACTGCTTAAAAGTTGTGCTGTACTTAGAAATCTGCCTTATTCATTTTCTAGCTATTGGAATAAACAGAACACTCTTCCACAGAAATTCAACAAATACCCAACATGAAAGCATGGCATACATTCTTTGTTCCTCAATGTCCGAGAATTTATTAGGCTGTATTAAGTCATTAAGTGTTTGGTTTTACCTTTTTAAACAGTCATTGCAATAGCTACTCATTAGCACCCTGTTCTCTTTGTAATTCACTGCTCTCCTAATTAATGTCATCTTAATTAGTGAGAATTTTTGGTTATTGTTTCAAGTATTAACACAGTTAGGATGCAATATTAGAGATATCAGTGAGATAATAACTTCCTGACAGCTAGAAAGGCTTTGATTCACATAGTGACTACCATGTCAACTATGAATCGTCCTAGTCATTGATCTGAAGGTTGGATGGCACCAAATGCTTTCAGGAAGTCGGCAGTACAAGCAGTGGTATGAATATAGCCAGCTCAGATATTTCTACCCTAACCATGCTGGGCCAAAAAACCCTAACCACGATGAGCCTAGAGCTGATTCTCAGCTTGTTCAACCTGGAGAAGAGAAGGCTGAGAGGGGATCTCATCAACACATGCAAATATCTCAAGGGTGGGGGTCACGAGGATGGAGCCAGACTCTGCTCAGTGGTGCCCAGTGACAGGACAAGGGGCAATGGATACAAACTGAAGCAGAAGAGGTTCCAGTTGAACGTGAGGAAGAACTTTTTGACTTTGAGGGTGACCAAGCCCTGATCCAGGCTGTCCAGGGGTGGCTGTGGAGTCTTCTTCTCCGGAGATATTCAAAGCCTGCCTGGACACTGTCCTGTGCAACATATTCTAGATGAGCCTGCTTGAGCAGGGGGGTTGGGCTGGATGATCTCCCAAGGTCCCTTCCAACCCCAGCCATTCAGTGATTCTGTGATTCTGTGAAGTGGCAGATTTTAGACACTGGTGGTGCAACCCTCTCCCAGGAGATGTCTTGGCAACACTATTACGTCCTCTGCGACAAGTGAAGGCAAGCATGATGCCCATGCTCTCCAGAGTCCTTCTTCTGAGATATTGTGTCCCCTCTGTGACAGCAAGCAGTTTCTGTTTGCACCACGGAGGAGTTGCGGGCATTTCCTAGTCTGCTTTATAAGGAAAGCCCTACCCTACAATTCAGACACCTGACACATCTGCCGGGCATGGCCCCACCTTACCCTTTGCTAAGGTAAAGCAGACAAGGAGAATATTCTTCAATCCATCAGGTTTTTTTCTGCAGTTCTCCCCCTTGTGTTTTCAAACCAATGAACATAAAGATTGTTCTCGGTAATACATGCATCCTGTGGCGTTGTCTTAGTAGGAGGTATCTTCTGCCTATAATAACAGTTGAAAGGCAATCTTTTTCATCCCTTGCCAGTCATTGTAGCATAGTTCATGTGGGTATGCAATATTCCCAGCATGGATACATTGACTGATTCTTTCTAAAAGCAAAAAAGGACAAGATTCCTAATTGAAATAGATCCATTGAGTCAAAGGAGGTGATGCGATCCACCATGTGGCAGAGTTTTCACCAGGGTGAAATGGTTAGAACTGGAGTGAAAAGGACCTGAAAAAGTCGGGTGTCTCTCATCTGTGGGGCAGGGACCAGCCTTGCCTGGATGTCTGCATTGTGCTAAACCCAGCTGGGTACTCGCCTCCAGTTCCTATTAATATACAAGGATGAAATAGTAATCGCTTTAACAAGATAGTGTGGGAAAGAAGCCTGTTTTCCTCTAAAAAACACAAGAGCCTCCTATCAGTGTTCAGGTTGGAAAGCCTGCTTTTGGGGGGGGGGGGGGGGGGGGGGTGTGGGGGGGGGGGGGGGGGGAGGAGGGGGCTAGGTTGTGGTTTTTTTTCTTAACAGCCTAGTTTAATCCTTATTAAAATTCTCTCCCAAAAGTTGGAGGTATTAATTTCATTTCCCCCCCTGCCAGATATGACATTTATCCCTTGGCAAGTCTGAAAACCTCAGGCGGTTCTAATGAGGGGTACATTTTACTTTCATGCAATGAGAGAGGCATTATGTTGTGGTCCGTTTCAAGACAGACTTGTTTTCCAGCTTTCTAAAGCAGAATTAATCAATAATTACAGCCATCATCAGCATGTGAGCCCCTGGAGTTTTATTTATACTCCAGTCACATTGCTCTGTGACCTAGAGCAATATACAGTAGTTTTGCCTGTTGGAAAATAAATCATATTACATTTTTGCATGCACATATAGTTAAGGCTTATCTTCTTTAGTCGTGAAGGAACAGAAATTTCTTCTGGAATTGCCTCTTTCATCTACATTTAGTAATCTTAATATTTGGGACACAAAATGATTTCCAAGCCATGTTTGCCAGTTGGGTTTAATCCTTTGAGTTTTTAATTTTGAAAACTATATGACTATGTTAATTTGCAGAAGTGAGATTAAAATAAAAACATCTTTGTGTTTGTACTCAAAGTGCAGAGATTTCCATGCCTGAGTATCTGAATGAATAAATATGTATTAATTTGAATTTCTGATCAGGAAATTTCCCACAATGGGGAAAGTCTCCCTTCTGATTAACTTTCTTAAGTAAGTTCAAGTGTATATTCGAGCTAGGAGGTTAAAAGTCTTAAATCTGCATTTCTAGACATTGGGGGGTGTGGGCCCCAGACAAAGAAGGGGACCAAGTTCTTCCTGCCACAGAAAGCACCTTCCTGCGGAAAGGGAACTGGAAGAGTTGCAAGAGGTGACAAAGTCAAAAGTGAGTGACAGGTTTAAATGTTAAATCTCTTTCAACTACAGAGAGAATTAATACGCAATGAAGGTCGTTAGCAGTGGATGCCTATCTCATTCCATTGCCAGAGATGAAGCTTGGTACTACCTACACTGAAACATGTGTAGGAAGCTTTGTGGGCTCCTCATGGTCATTGCCAAGGATAAGGTTATCTGGACTGATAAATCAGTGACAACAACAGAGAAAGAGTGAGATGGCATCAGACTCAGGCTCCAGCCCCTGCAAAATATTAAATACTTAAGCCTGCTACAGGGGCTAGCCCTACTCCAGCATGGACAGAAGCATTACAAGGACAGGGACTCAAAACTGCTGCTGTAAGGATTAACGATGGCTTTCTCTGTCACAGCTGCCCTTAAGACCTGCAAGAGAGCATATCGCGAATCCTGATTTAGGATCCTGCCAGGATCTCAAAAGAGAGAAGCAGCAATATGTTTTGTTGAGGTAGAATAATAATTTCACAGAATCACAGAATTGCAAGGGTTGGAAGGGACCTCAGGAGATCATCTAGTCCAACCCCCCTGCTAAAGGGTTCAATAAATTCAGTGGAATTTAACAAAGTCTAACAGTGGTTTACCAAGGTTCAATAAGTTTGATGGCAAGGTTCATTTTATTAGTTACTTCATAGGAGAAACATACAAAGGAAAAATTAGTTAGAATGATTCAGACAGAGACTGGGAAGATGCAAAGCATAAAGAAGACAGCCCCCCCCCCCC